>JAAGKR010004856.1:39065-56583 GCA_011419295.1 Clarias macrocephalus | reverse complement strand
GTACAACCACTCTGTACAACCGTGATAAGCAAAAAGGCATCTCTTGAAGAATGTCGAGTCTTCACAAGAACAGGTTACAACAGCAGAAGACCACAACAGGCTCCACTCCTGCAGTCTAACAGCAGCCAGAGCATCACCAAAACCAGACAGTTGATGATAGGAAAAATCCAGCCAATATTTTCCCTATTTTTAACTGTCTACTTTTGCTTACTGCAGCTTTTTTCTTCATACATTTATAATGCACTAATAGACTAAGAGACTGAAATGATTTGCGATTTGTTGCAGACTTGAAATCTTATACTGCACATTTTACATTTAAATCTGTTTGTTTGAGCTGGTAAGAGAAGAGATATGAAAATGGCCACACTAACAGCAGTATGACAACATCATAAAAATGTTATTTTCTGCAGTGATTAGACCAGCCAGACAGAACAAATGGCAAAGGCAGTATTATCTAAATGGAGTAATTGATTATCTGAAAACCCTTACTTTACCACCTTCAATCGATATGGCCCGTGTAGATAAGAGTGTTCATTTTCAATCCCTCAGTTCAGCAATAATGTGAAATGATGCACTTGCAAACTGATTGTGACATTAATTTCTCCAAGCCTTTCTCAGTGGTCACTGCCTGCACCTAAATGTGCATTGAATTTTCGAGCCTTTTTGTCTTTACTAGAACAATATGATTTCTTTTACTGTACAGCTAAATCACATAATCAAATACACTGGCCATTAAAAGTCTGAATCTGCTCTGGGTGGTTGTTTCTGAGTTATACTCTGTTTATATCAACCACAAGATGAATTTATTGGGCTTGACATTTTAATGCCTTCCTTCTTATTTCTCCCTGTACTATGACTTCATCAGCGCCTTAAACCTGCAACGGCTGGTTCATGACCAGAATAATGGAGTGTGATCACATGCTGAAAGTACAAAAGATCATTTCAGCAGAAACGTGCTTATGGAAATTCATGTGAGGTGTGGCTGCGGAGTCTCACACCAAGTATCCACAACTCATTGAAAAATCAGTCACAAAGAGGAGTGTTAGGCAAACAGATTTCCTGAATATGTGTGATGTTCCAGTGTGCCTCGTATTGGTAATGAAAATGGCATCAGGAATTAAATCTCATAATTGGCTGATTAATGTTTGGGAAAAAAAAAAAGACAAAACATAAGGCATTTCAGTCTGGTTTGTGAAGACATGTGCCTGCGTGTCTCAAGTTTTTCCTGTTTTTATTCGGTTGCATTTGAGTGCAGCATTTAATATTATTGACTATATGACTGTTACATTTTAATACGCAGACTTGAAAACATTGTAGGTTTAGACAGATACATTATTTTTTTGCTTTAGATCTTAACTGACATACCATTACCAGTTAGTATACAATAGTAATTACTCAGAAGTTATTGTTATATTATTATTATTATTATTATTATTATTATTATTATTATTATTATTATTATTATTTATTTATTTATTTATTTATTTATTTTTTTATTATATAATGTCTTATTATCTATTTATTATTCATATTATTATGTATATTATTATCACTATTTCAAATAGAATTATTATGCATTTTAGGCTCCATATTATTCGCCATTTATATCTGTTCCTTGAATGTAATTTGGCTTTGATTGCAATGCTAAATTTTGGACAAGGTTGCTTCAAAATTAAGGAGAATAATACATGTTTTAATATGAATAAATATTTTTTCTAAAAAAAAATAAAATAAAATAAATAAATAAATATATATTAAAACATGTATTATTCTCCTTAATTTTGAAGCAACCTTGTCCACAGTTAATTTTAACCTAGTTCTTGACAGCTATTCTGAATTAGAATCTGGGTTATCATTTGTTTCCATAGTTGTAACATTTCAAAGACATGTTGACATGTGAATAACTAAAATAAGAAATAAACTTATATGACACTGAGAAACTAGTGCATGCTTTCAGAACTACTGGAAGGGACTATTGTGAGGTGTTGCTGGATAGCTGCCTTGCTGCCTCTTTAGATAAGCTTCAGCTAGTTACTGTAGTATATTATGTGGCATAATAGGCTCCAAATGAGGTAATATATATACATACATATATTTTTTAAGATATATAAGTCTTTTTTAAGGTACTCTGAATGCCTTTTCTGTTCTGAACTGATGTTTAAAGTTCTGA
This sequence comes from Clarias macrocephalus, assembly GCA_011419295.1. Classification (NCBI taxonomy): domain Eukaryota; kingdom Metazoa; phylum Chordata; class Actinopteri; order Siluriformes; family Clariidae; genus Clarias; species Clarias macrocephalus. Next base: position 54,413 of record JAAGKR010004856.1, on the reverse strand, counting down.
ATTGTCTTGTAAATATTATATTTTATTAATATTACTACTACCACTATTACCACTACTACTACTACTACTAATAATAATAATAATAAGTATAGGAATAATCAAAGTAATAATAAAAATAATAATATTAAAGTAGTTAGAAAAATAAATATTTGTAAGCATACCTTTATGGTTTTATGATTATAGAGTATTGGCATCAAAACATTTAGGAGACATGATAAACAGACAAGCAAACAAATAAATAATTACATTTTTTGCTATCCTAAGAACAACATACAACTCAGCCTCTGGATCTCATAGACTAGCCTCATAGATTATTGGCATACTGCTAAATTTATCCACCTTAATAACCAGGATCTACATTACTAAAATGTTAAATGACATTTCAACAAGTCAGATATTGTACAGTATGTGTCAGAAAAATACAGTACAATAAGTTCTATTCCTTATGCATTTCGAGTACACTTAAACCTATAAGCCTGGACCCAGTACACTAAAGCAGGTGCCCCTTTTAGAGTCCCGGGACCAGCCACAGTCTCACGCACAATGGTGGTGCATTGGCGCACCAGTCCACTGGGAAATCATTGAAGGCATACAACAGGCTCGTGCAACAGGCTCTATTCATGAGCAGTGTATGCCAAAAATATAATATATGAGATACATACCTTAAAGTATATGCCAAGTACTGCAATGGTTACACAATATTTATATCCCATTGATCTTGATAGTCATAATCAGATTTTCTAAAGCTTTTATCCAAACACTCTACCACTTAACACAGCAATTGTGGTCACCCAGCAAGTTTTTGATAAGAGCCTCTCTTTACCTTTCATGGATGGCATTGTGTAAGTTATTACAAATTATTGCTGTTCAACCTCTGACTACTAGACTATTATAACAAATGCAAAGATAAAATCAAATCGACAGGTTCCACCCAATTCTACTGTATAACCTCCTACAGTTAATGTCTTTAGTTTACTCCCTCCCCTGATTTTGTGGTCAGTAGATGTACAGCACCAGTACTGATGTAGATGTACAGTACTGCCGTACATGGCCGCAGTTGCACATGTGAACACCCAGCCATGAAAAGGCTAGGGCTGGTCATCAACATCATCCAAATGTTGTGGTTGTCTACATGAAATCTGTGACCAAGTCTCCAAGGTTCAGTGCTTCATTGGTTCATTCAAAATAATTTGGCAGGTTACTCCTGTATCTTATCATTTATGTCTATCAACCTTGTACTTCCAGGTTTAAATCTCACCTCAGGTATCCCCATGCTTGTTGTGTTTTCACAGGGTACTCCGGTTTTCCCCGCAGTCCAAAGACATGGGTTGGTGTTTTCAAATCGCCCTTTTTAATTTATTTTGCATTAAAAATGTTTAGTTTTCAGTGTTTTTACAGGAATTATTACAGGAAATATTATAGGATATTTGTTCCCTTAATTCTACAATGCTATTAGGGAAGTGTAGTGTGATATTTAATTATATCCCTGCATTTGTCAAAAAAAAAAAAAAAAAAAAAGTTGTGCATAGTCTCTTTATACAGCTCAGTTTTGTTCGCATGACTGCACCTCAGGTTCTCTGAAATGTTAATCACTAATCTTGAGTGGCAGTTCATTCTTTGTTCACCATGTACATTCTCTCTGTAAAAGAAAATTAAATGCTTCATGAATTACACAAATATCCCTGGTAAACATGCTCCAACCTTTGTTTGGCACAAAATTGATGATACGGTACTTATGATACTGACAAAACAGTGCACAGGAAGACCAGGCAATAGTCACAGCTTAAATAACATTTACCCAGGCGTATTTGATGGGCTGGCAAATCTATTTTAGAAAGTCGCCTGGTTTTCTGCAGTTTCTCTGGTTTCCTTCCACTGTACTAAAACAATCTGCAGGTAGGCGGATTGGCTTTACAAAATTGCCTTTTGGTGTGGATGATTGTGTGTGTGTGTGTGTGTGTGTGTGTGTGTGTGTGTGTGTGTGTGTGTGTGTGTGTGTGTGTGTGTGTGTGTGTGTGTGTGTGTCTGGTGCCCTGTAATAAACAAGAGCCCTACTGGGATACATTTTCCCGCACTGCACCCAGTGTAGATTATGTAGAACCAGAGATGAATGAATGAAAAGAGAATTGTATTAGTGAATCACTGGAATCCATCTTAAACAATCTATATATGTTGATGTTGCCTTTCTATAATATAGCCAACATTCTAAAGTCTAAAGTCCATTTTAAATATGGAATGTCCCTTCATTTTAAACTATACTCATTTATCGTCAGCCAAATATTGCATGAAGCTAAAAACAGCAATATGAATTGAATATATTTTTTTTTGTCAGCTGCTTTTCATCAGCCTTTCTGTGTCCATATTTTTTCCCCCCAAAAAATCTCTTATCTTTTATCTGTTCTTTGTTTCTTGAAGTTATTTATGCACGTCAGCACAGGCATTCTTCTTGACACTATTCTGAGTGACTTGTGTAGGTTGATGAAGGCCTATCCATCTCTCTGGCAAGCTAAAAAGTAATTTACTAATTTGCTTGTGGGTGACCTAGGTCATTTTTATTTATGATCCATTAGTGAAATATATTCAGGCATCAAACCTCTGCGTTAAGAGAATGATGGAGAATTATGTAGCCTGAGCAACACAGCATGCTCCCACTCCACCCAATTGTTAGGAAAGAGGAAGTCATGATAGTGGGCATGCTTTAAAAAGCAGAGACTGTATCATTTTCTCCCCTAACCTGGCTGACAGAAATGTGTGGGGAAAGGAAATCTCTAAGGTTTATAAACTGAACTTTTCATACAACGCACATAGTAGGACAATTATCATTTATAGTGGTTGCACGGCCTTTGCAGCATCCCCCTGCCACCAACTTGCCTCTTTATATGAAAAGTACTATACATTCTGCTATTACCTAACATATTGAGTGAGGTCACACTGGTAGGAGCGGCGTGGGTTATTGAACTTGGTAAATGGGCGCGGATTGCTCCAATGCCTCAACTGTCAATGCCTCATAAAAAAAGGCAGTAAAATGGAATCATTAAAAACTAATGATAAGAGCTTCATCTTCATTTATATCAAAATCTGCTTTTTAAAAAAATTTTTTTTAGCAAACTGTTCAAATACTATACATACATTATGTTACTATACTCTGCTATGATTTATGAAAACAGTCACGGCACTTAACGCAAGAGCTGATGGAACGGTGCAAAGAAAATGAGCACTTTTATTAAAGAAACATGAATATACGCTGAACCCTAGGAACAAAAATAAGGGCAGTGAAAGAGTTAACTTAAAGTCAGAAGCTCAGGGGAACACTGACAAATTTACACACACCATCCTTTTTATTGTCTTTTCAACTTTTTAACACACAGGAAGAGCACCATACCAAGAGTTATAAATGCAGCAGCCAAGAATGCTTACAGCATTATTAATTTTCACCCAGCAAATTTCTTTCCTGAATATTTTAACAGCATGTCTTTAGCTCACCCTTTGAGGGCTAAAGAAGTCTCTGAAGTGGATAATTCTCCTTTCAATGGGAGAAAATGTTGTGCCTGCTCATGTCAATACAACTTCTCAGGAGATGCGCATCAATGTCTGCACAGCTGTGATAAGTGTATTGAGGGCGAATAATAATTGCCCATATTCATTGTGCGTGCATGCATTTATTCCATATTGTAAATTAAGTCATGTTGCCTTGAATGTGGCTTTGATGTTTTTGTCCACCATTTTAGTCAATCCAGAATGAAGTGAACAATAGAAGGGGGTGCTGCCTATAAATTCATGGACAAAGCATCAATTAATGAAGTGAAGTAAATAAATAAGAAGTGTCCCTTAGAGATGAATGGAAATTTATTTCTTCTGTACAAAGAAGAAATAAGCCAAAAATTAATAAGTAAAGTCTAGTATAAGTAATGCAGTCTAGCTCCTTGGTTTAAACAGTTCATAATCTCTCTCTCTTTCTCTCTCTCTCTCTCTCTCTCTCTCTCTCTCTCTCTCTCTCGCTTTCACACACACTCACACACTTATTCCTCGAGAAGGTAGGGAGGAAAGGGACTGTAGATTAGCATCAGTGCATAATGTTGGACAGTTGTGCATAATAAGTGCAGGAGTGCATCCTGGAGTGCAGCATGGGAAAGCAAATACATGTGGATCAGTGGTTGAAGTTCTTTTGATCAGTGTCAGGCTACTCCTCCTGCTGAGCCTTTCCATCCTGCTCACAGTTGGATCAATGAAGATGAGTTTCTTTTCCCTAATGAAATCTGCACTGGATCATAGGTTTGTAAATGACCACCATGAAAGGTCAAGCAGTAAAGAAGCTGTTTTTCCTCCTGCTGAGAAAAAAAAAAAAAAACCCTGCACTGAGCATAATGAGTTTACATGACTTTACACAAGGCTTGACATGAGCCACTCTGTGAAAAGTTATGCCTTTAGTTTTAATTAGGTCAATAAACCTAATATGGCATGAGAGTGGTCCAGGTTAGAAAATCACTAGCCTAATTTACCTTGACCCTTGAGCTTATCAAGTCATTAACGCCCACGACAAAATATAGTGAGAGTCTTGAAACCTGGAGCTGTTTCGCGAGTTCAGTCATTACAGGGATGGGCAGGAAAATTATAGACTTAGGTTTATCAGAACATAATTTTTATTCACTTTCCACATTCGCACTCTTGTCGCTTGTAGTTTGTCTGTTGTTTAGTGTTCTGATTGCTTTTGCACTGCCCTAAGAGATAAATACAGCTTTTAAAGATAATTAATTATTTCAGCACAAACAAATAAATAAATAAATACATTTTAATCATCCTGAAAAATTGTTGTTTAATTTGAAATGTTACGTGCCAGGCTTTGTATCACCTTTGTTGGCAGGTAAGTGAAGCAAGTAAACAGTATCTGGTATGTACTCTTCTAGAAGCACCAACACTCTCTTGCTTCCGAGCTTTATATTTCTTAAAAATGTCTCTATACACATTTAATGAGAGAATGACAAATTATATGACAGAAGAAAAATAAATTGTGATTTTTTATTTATTTATTTGTTTGTTTGTTTATTTTACATCAAATTGTAAATTATATAAGCCATATATATATAAAGCTTTGATTATTGAAACTGAAATGAAATGCACCATAGAATTGATCTAAGGAATCGTTCAAGCCCTTCGCTTGGATTTATTTTTAATATAATTTGCACAAAATTAAGAAAATCACCACTCAAATATTGCATGTCATGTTGTCAGATTTTTGCCAGTTTCGCTGAATTTATGACTTTGTGTCACGTTCATACCTAGGAAATGAATGGCCACCTGTCTGTTTGTCACTTGCCTGCACGAACGTGGGGTCAGAGAGAGCAGTAGAAAAGCAATTAAATGACACATTAAGTGTATATATAACTTCAAAGCAATGCATGTTTAAAGACTTCAGGTTTCCACATTTCATGAAATCTCACAGAAATGTTAAAATAGTGCTGCAATTTTCAGACATGGTCTGCAAATATTACCTATCTTTTCCATTTAACACCCATAGGCAGGCTGCAAGTGGTGCTCAGGCACTTCATGGCATTTTAGATTCTCCTTTCATTAATATTTGAATGCCACATGAAAGAAATATTACAACATGGAGGGAACAAAAGGAAGCAGACTCTCCCCCACCAGAGGAGAATATAAGTTTTGTATCCAGTACGCTACTCAGTGGCAGAACGTCATGCTGAATTTTCTCCCTCGTCTTCCTGCTATCTGAGGCAATGCTCATCTTTCACAGTCAGACACCTTCTACATCTTCTACAGGTTACACCTGGCACGGCACGCTACGCATGAATCTGCACCATCTAAGAAAAAATCTCTAGCTGTGAACATGCTGGTGCTCCTCCAAAATGTCTAAAAGGATTCATCCAGGGTTATCTGGAAGTGCATAATCCCATCATATGACCTTTCAGCATCATCTGGATGTCTAAGAGGTTTAGGTGGTTTAAGAAACCAGTTGTGGTTTAGACTGTAATAAGGTCCCAATTGTACAAAGCATGCATGGTGCAGGAACAGAGGGCGCATTGTGCTGCGTCAATGCATGAGGGCTCCTTTAAGAATGAATCCCAGTCACGCACAGCATGGCCTCCCTACTATACACAGATGAAACAGTATTCCCTTGATCAATGGCAGGATGTCTCATTGTACAGTAAACACGAATCATTCTTTATCATCTAGCCTTCAAATCTGATTGCCAGGGCCACTACTCAGCCACAGCACAGTGCCTCATTTCAGTGGCATTTTGAAGCTTAAGTGTTTGGATGCAGCACTAAAGGGGGATGAGTTTACGGAGCAGATTTCTTGACCTTTTAATGGCCAGTAGAGGGCAGATAATATTAATGCCATATACTGTATATATGAAAAGCATAACTGATTAGTACTGTGTTTACTGTCGTAATGGTTACACATGGAACATTAATTATCACATTTTGTGTGTGCCACTGGGAAAGCTTATTTAAAATACGATAGATAGATAGATAGATAGATAGATAGATAGATAGATAGATAGATAGATAGATAGATAGAGATCTGGCCATTAAGAATGCACGCTTTTGCCTGCGAGATCCCGCAATTCGGCACGCGCCATGCCGCAAGATCCCACAAGCAACATTCGGGAATTTAAATAAATGTGTTGTGCTTCACTGAATATCCACCAGATGGCGCATGGAAGGACTTGACCTTAGAGCCAGACCAAGTACAACGAAGAATTGTGTATAATTAGTTAATCTAAAACAATATTGTTTCCAATGCTGAAGCAAACATGAATTTTATTTTGTTTTACAATATATCTTTCATGATGAATGTGTGTATATGTGCTTCATATTATGTTCATAATGATAAAAAAGCTGCCCTAAATAGTGCTTTAAAATTCATAATAACATGTTTCTTATATAGTTTTTGTAATGTCTTAACCGGTACAAAACAATGAAAGACATGACAATGCCTCGGTTTAAATGGCCTTGAAATGTATTTCATTTTCTTATAGTAGGCTATCTGATAGTGTTAACTATGTGAATGTCCTGATTTGTGAATATGTCAACATGTCTTCGTTAAAACGTAAAAATTGGTCGACATTGAGCACATGAATGAACAAATATGAACACAAAGTGCTTCAGGATTTTTATAACAGATAGATAGATAGATAGATAGATAGATAGATAGATAGATAGATAGATAGATAGATAGATAGATAGATAGATAGATTAACATTTCTGTTTATCTGTCAGTACTCATGCATCTTACTTATCATGAGACAAATTATCATAAATATTTGTTGGTCAGTAAATCGCAACAAATTGAAGAGTTTTTATAAAAGCTGTTAACTGGTTGAATATTGCTAGCAAACACAAATCCTCTTTCATGGAAGTTTTATAAACTAGTCAACTCTGTATTTAATTTGTCTTTTAGTGAAAGTTCATTCCCTAATAGAGGTGGTTGAATCAGAGCAGGCTATTGAGCGAAGCGATGGCTCAGTGGTTACGCCTTCGAGCTACTGCGCGGCTCAGAAGGTTGTGAGTGCCATGGTTGGGTCCCTGAGCAAGACCCCGACCCTTCAACTGCTTAGCTTTATCCTGCCAAATATTGTATGTTGCTTCGCAAATGTAGTGAATTCAAAATTCTTTTAAATTTGCAGCAAATCCCTGAAAGTATTATACTGTAAGCACACAAATTTATAAACCAATTTCAGGTCATTTAGTGTAAATTTACTCTATTTATACATTGTAGCCCAGCACTTAACTGCTTTTAATTGTTTTCAAGGTTAAATTTTTCTACAAGAGACGAGCACCTGTTTGTGTACAGTATCTTGTTTGTTTTAGGTATTAATGATGATTATCCTTAAAAATTTTTGCTGGATGTTTAACTGGTTATTAGTTATTAAGGAAAATAAATAGTATAATGTAGGAATATGAGAATTCTACTATATAGTTGGCAAATAATTGCTGTATTCATTATGTCACACCAAAGCATTTGTAGAACAACCTACACCCTATAGACATGGCCACCATGGACCTCATTCTCCAGAGTGACACCTGCATGTGTTCACCTGAATACTCATGCACACCTGTTTACAATTACCCTTGCAATCATTTTAAACATTTGCAAAAGTAATGCTCAGTGAGCCACTGCCTAAACCTACCAAGCCTTGCATTCAGTATTTGATATTCTGGTTTAGATCTCATCTGTTTTTTTTTTTTTTTTTTTTGTGAATTTTGAGATTGCCTTGATACTATGTTTGCTGTTCGCCAGACTATGTGCCTGACCCTGTTATGAATCCGCCTGTGCCAGTATTATTTATTTTTATTTAAGGAACAGTTTCAGCCTCTCTATCTCTCTCATGACACACTGCTAATATGCAAAATTAACCATGAATTAATCTCAGTATGTAAATGTGCTTAAATAATGTATCTAAATAATACAGTACAGTATGTGAGCCTCTATACTGATGTATTACAAAATACATATTTTATTACAAAAAGTCTCTATATTCAGAATGCTTTCCTGCATCTCACATATTCCTGGCTAAAATCCTAGAGACACAGTGTACATGTGGCAGATATGGCACCTGCACTCGAGTTTAGTCCAGTCACAGAGACAGTTAAGCTGGCAAACCGAAGACGAGGTGGTGAAGGATGCCAGTGTCAGTAACAGTAGCAGGTGAGATAAAGTCACTGTAAAGCTGTGAAGTTGCAAGCCACCTGATTTAAAATGGCTACAGTAAACAGACAACAGTGTGTGTGTGTGTGTGTGTGTGTGTGTGTGTGTGTGTGTGTGTGTGTGTGTGTGTGTGTGTGTGTGTGTGTGTGCATGAGTGTGTGCATGCAGTTACTGCAGGCCTGAATGTTCTATGCTCCAATCTTAACACCCACAATATGAAGTGACATCTCACTGGCATTATGCATTATGTAAGAGGAAACAGCTGTTTTATTTTTTTATTATTATTATTATTATTTTTTTATGGACAGGCTACGGCTGGTTAAGGTCCTCCATGGACAGGGAAAAGTCCTGTCTCACTCGTCCTCTTGATACAAGCACATTATAAAAAGGATGGCGAATGACCCAAACAAAACCATCCATTTTTCAAGATGTCCATTTTGCTAATGATTCCTGTTGACGAAATTTGGAAAGGATATAACTTGTACCAGTTATCTAAATATATGTATTGGGTTGGAACAATCGTGAAATTAATTCCATGGCTATTTGTTTTTAGGAAGGACAAACACAACTGCTGCAAGATTTGATCAGCACAGCAGAGAGATGCCCCGGATGTAATTACATATGCCATTTTTTTCTTACCATTCATATGCAACACAAGCATTGATGAAAATTATCAGGAGAAGACGGTCTATTGTGGCTCTAAGCTGGTTAGGTAGTTACAGTAAACACTATAACAAACCACCTTCTCATGCAAAACGGACAATGAGCTGTTTTGCATATATTTAGACAGCCAGCAATTCCTATTTTTAAGGGAGGTTGAACAATTCAGTGCTGTAATCATCTCTTTCTATTCAAGCCTCTTTTGTTCTTCTTAAATGTTGTTCATACTGTAGGAATGAGCGTCTTCTTTCTACTGTAGTCCACTTGAGTTGAGAATATAAAGTGCTATGATGCAACCTACTCCAGGGCTCGATTGAGGGAGATTTGTGTGTGTGAGCGGTCAGATATGAAGCTTGAAGGACAAAGAATCACCCTGGTTAACGATATCGATATGATTCATTAACGCTGCTCATTAATTCCTCCTTAGTATCTGCCTGGTCAGGCCAATACACTCACTCTCACTCACTCATCGTCTATATCGCTTAATCCTGTATTCTTAATCCTGGAGCCTATCCCAGGAGACTTAGGGCACCAGCCTGGACATGGTGCCAATCCATCACAGAGGCAGGTGACAGTGCTAACCACTACACCACCATTCCGCCCAGGCCAACACAGTGGTTTAAATTTGGAAAATGTAAGTGGGAAAAAAAAATATGCATAAACATAGGTGCAATTATGAACTTATTTATGTGGTTGAGAATAATGTCGCTAATTGTGCTAAGGAAAAAGGTATATGCATTTTTTTCTGTTTAGGCCCTGGGATACGATGATTCAGCAGTTAGCACTGTGGCCTCGCACCTCCAGGGATGGAGGTTTAAATCTTGCCTCCAGTATGTACTTTGTTAGTTTCTGCTAGTTTTGCCAAAGTTTCCTCCCCCAAAGACATGCATTGTAGGCTGATCAGTGTTTCCGAAATGACCGTAGTGCAAGGTTGGGTGCGTGTGTGTGCCTGTGCCCTGCAACAGATTGGCACCCCATCCAGTACGTCCTGGAGGCTGTGTTGTGTTTTTGTACTTTGATTCAGAAAAACTTCACCATGGTCGGTCAATGCTGTTGCTTCGAGATCCGCCACAGTAGGTCACACTGTTGTTCTAGGAGAAAACACTTCTCGAATAAGTGTTTTTTGCCTTTGATCCACATTTTTAGTATTTCTATTGCAAATCTATTTATTATTATTATTATTCATATTATTTTAATAATTATTATTATTAAAATGCCTGATCAAACCCATTTCCTATAACTCAATAAAATAATGGTTGATTTGGTTGACTTATTTTGATATGAAAAGGGGTGCCATCTTACCTGCGGGGTTGTCACTGTACTCCTATACTTTTCTGGCTTGAGTAGGTCTTTCACCCAGTTTATGAGCTTCTAAGGATTTATAACTTTTAAACGCACTCAAAGAGTACAGTATACACTTAGTCCAAAAGCCAGATAATTTTCACTGTCTGGGTGTGTAAGTGGAGTTGGCGGGAGTCTGTAATCCAGTCTTGATCTGCTGAGTTATATGGAACTTCTTTATTTATCATTATTAGCAGAGAAGAAAGTTTTATTATTATTATTATTATTATTATTATTATTATTATTATTATTATTATTATTATTATTCTCACTGGTACTTTGGAGCCAAAAGGTGAGGAGAGTAAACCACGGAGGTGGTGGACAGCCCTGTAAATCTCTCTTTCTATAAAATTTTCTCTTTATGTCTGCACTTATTCTGCTTTAGAATACCCTCAGCTAAGTAACTGTTCCAGGGTTAAATGGAATAGCATAAATGGGAAGATGTGTAGGGTGTACAATTCGGAATGACTTTTCTACGAAGACAAAGTGTAGTTTAAGAGGGCATACCGTTATGCGTTTTCTTGTTGAAAATGCTACCATGATTGGTTTTGAATGTTGGGTTTTGTAGGCAGCTGCACTTCCCTCTTTCCAGTACTGTGTACCACTATTGAATCTTTTAGTGGTACGCAGTACTGGACTGTCCCAGCCTGCTTCACCCATGTTTATTAAGTTTGTCAAAATAATAATCGCCTAGCACTACAATCTCTCTTATTCTCTCTGTCAAGTTTCTCCTTCCCTTTCTCCATCTGTTCCTTTCTACATCATATTTCAATGCTTTAAACAACCTTTTAAGGTGTGCATGTAAACACCATAATAGACACCGTAGTAGATGGTGTCACCTTCCCATCAATCTTAAGGTCATACCCCCTTTTCCTTTAAATAGGAAGACAGGCACAGTACAGGTAAAGGCTACAGATAGTGACAGTGTGTTATACAGCTCGAATACATGCTGTACCAGAATCTTCATGTCTAATCTCAAAATGTCTTGCTTGATGCAGCAAAGCAGAAATAATGCCTTTATTAGGAACATAATATACTCTGTGCATCCGTGCAGACTGTCCTTGCTTTTAGGATTCAGCAGATGATGGAGGTTATCTAGGCATCTCATTTCCCTTTGGACTGTAATTCGGTGGCGACAATGTGCTATGGACCCTAAAGGCCTGCCATCTGCTGATGTTTTTCCTTTTTCCTAAGGTGAGACAGCCAGACCTCAACCTGGAAGTTCCAAATTGTGTAGACACACACACAAATTTTGCGCACACACACACACACACACACACACACACACACACACACACACACACACACACACACACACACACACACACACACACACACACACATATGCGCGCAGACACACACAATAAATCCCAAAGAGCTCGAGCAAAACGCTGATGTCTGCTGCAGACAGCTCAGCATCAGTGTGAAATGACAGGAGTTCCACTATGTTTGGACCAGATTAATTACACCAATTGAGGAAATAGCTGCACACTAAATAGCCATTAGTCCCTACAAGAAACACTTAGAGCAAAACAGAAACAACAATCAACACCCTGCCAAGTCCTGATCAGACTGATGGGGGGTGAGGGCAAGGGGGGGGGGGGGGCAATGACAGAGAAAGGAAATCTCACTTAGTCGGCTGGAAGCCTGTACTTCACTGGTGCTGAACCTCTAACTAGGACAGACACCGATGAAAGAGAAACAAAAGGGCATCACTCTTTCACACCAGTTCTCGTTCCTCATTGGCAGGAAGATTTATCTTTGCCATCATTCACTGTCTGCTGGTCCTCCCCTTCTTCTCGCCCATGATTTCAAGTGGGATTTGTCATGACTGTAAAAGCTTGAACTTCTGAAAACTGCTTCCTAAGAACCATTTATAGTGTCAGTCTGGTGATGGTAAGCAGCATGATAATGTTTTTAGGCCCAATTCCGCATTTTGGGGGCTACCGGTAATGTAATTTCCCCTTTCTATCCATATTATAAAAAGCCAATTTGGCTATTATTAGATTCCATCCAAGATGGGACTTCCTGGGATTTTAAATATTACGATTGATAGTCTACTTCCAGGAAATCTATAATTCCTGGTAACATTAGTCTCCTGTTATTCCTTTAAATTTATTTTCATGTCAGCCTCAAGAAGCTACATTGGGGAAAATGTATAAACATTCTTTTTAAAGCCTTTTAGGATCCCGATAAATGTCAATTATCTCAGAACGATCCATATCTTCAACTGAAGCAAATCAAACTCTGTAGGATTTCAATTAACAAAAAGCATTCTGCATTTATTGTAGGTCATATGGAAAGATGGCTTTCCTTAAAAAAAAAAAAAAAAGAAAGAAAGAAAGAAAAAATGGTCTTCTATAGTCAAAAGACATTTCCTGTCATCATAACCGTTGCTTACAAATATGGGCTGACAGGTTAGATGCTGTTTAACCCTGTTTTTTATGTCAAAGACTGACAGTGACATTTAGCAAAAAGAAAAGCATTTTGGGCTCTAAAAAGGGCCCTAGGAAAAAGACTACACTAGCTGATATTTGGATGAAGATATGACCTTCTGTGACACGTGCAGAATAATAAGGAAACAAACTATTGTCCGTGTTACTCTTATTATATTTTAATATGTCAAAGGTAAATGAGGTACAATAACACTTTGAGGAAGTGCTACAAAGTCTAGACAGCAAGGTGTTCAGGATAATGATGGACGTACAATGAAAAGGCAGCTGTTGTCCTTTACTGCACTCTCAACCAGGCGAATGTAACGCAGAACTACAGAAAACAACACAGAGGTGAGAAAGTGTAAATATAAGTGTATAAGGCAAGACCGAGCAAGAACAGTATGAGTCATTTTCCCTTTGGGGATCAATCTATCTAATTAGCTTTCTAACTCTATAGCTGTACAGCAAACACTTTGTTTGCACTTCAGTACCTGTGTGACTTAAATTGGTATGTTTTATAGTGTAGTTGTTTTAGGAAGTTTGCATGTCGAATGTCGTTGCTACAAAATTTCGGAGCACAGAGTGCAAAAGAAAGTAATCTGTTGCTTCGTAAACCAAGCTGGTCTAAAGGCTGGCAGCTGAAAATGTTATTTATAAATAGCAAACACTCCTGAAAAAAAAAAAAAAAAAAAATGGTGTGTACCAGCAATCAAATCTGACAGAGAAGGACACATGACCTGAAGAGATGTGAGGTTGCATTCATTCGTCCATCAACCCAGCTTCTGTTTTAATGGGTAAATAGCCGACCATTAAGCCGTGCGGTTGCCATAGCAACGCGTCAGCTCGGAATATCCGGAGACGCTTTTGGAAAAGGTGCCAAGTTTTTTTTTTTTTTGGTCCTTAAAACCCCTTGGAGATGAGCCTAACCGATGAAAGAGAACTCGAGGTACACTGTTCTGCAAGGAATGTTCCAATGCAATCATTGTTCAAGTCCCTCCCCTGAGAATGATCATGAACCCGATTGCAGTTGCCCCATTCCCCCCGCCTTTTACCAGTTTGCGAGGCACTATTCCTGACGGCAGGAAGAAAACACACAGATTTTGCAAGTACACAACAAGATGTTGAGACTCACTAACCCCCATCGGACGCTGTGAGGCATGAAGCGTAATTCTTGGTTATTAAGAATTCACTTAAGCACTATAATTAGTCGGAGAATGACAACAGTCAATTCACAGAGCTCTAATGCAATCACTGAGCTGTAAAAGCAACACAACACTTGGTCTTTTCAGACACAAAACTGTTATAAAAATAATCTTTTCATTACAAGTTATTACTTGTATGGAATGTGAATAATGCCACTGAGACACTTTCGAGTTTGATTAGTTTACCAGCTCTGTTAAGGCAATTAAGCATTAATGACAATAGCAGTAGCTAAGTGTAAAAGCAGTTGTTTATTGAGAAAACAAGACAACAGAGAATGCTTTGTGCATTTGCGTGTGTGTGTGTGTGTATATATGTCATGTTGTGATTTGTAGAGGCACCATATGGCTTCAGTGGACACGCCTTTGGCAGCTGGAACAATATCTACTGGTACCACAGCCGAGCTCGATTACTAAATAAACACAAACAAATAAGGTCAGCCAGGCGACTGTGCCTAATATTTCAAAGGTGAACAAGTGTCACCCCTGCTGTAATACAGTAGTCAATAAAACAAGCTATTAAGATAAAACCATGCATGCAACACCAAACATATTCTGTTCATCCGAATACACTTTCATAAGAATTACACCAATAACCATTCTACTCCTTGCTGCCAAACACACTTTTGACACAATGGTGTCAAAAATATCCCAGGAATACATTAGTTGACAATGCATAGCAGCACCTCCAGGGTTGAACACGATGCTTTTGTTCAGCTGCATGATGCAATCAGATAAT
Source organism: Clarias macrocephalus (assembly GCA_011419295.1). Lineage (NCBI taxonomy): Eukaryota > Metazoa > Chordata > Actinopteri > Siluriformes > Clariidae > Clarias > Clarias macrocephalus. The sequence goes on along the minus strand of JAAGKR010004856.1, from coordinate 39,372 downwards.
GCAGCAATACATCACCGACATCATAGCTATCAAAGCTATACATTTGGCAAGTTATGCTCCTATCAATCATGTCAGGGCCTCTCTGGAAAGCCCTCCGCAGAGTATAAGCGCGTGCGAGAACATTACTGAAGGCGAGGATCAGAGCGTGCACGAGCCAAGTAACAGTCAACTGCCTTGGCTGCTGCGTGTAAGAGCTAAGGTCAGAGAACAAGAGCAAAGAATTTTTCATAAAGGTGTAGTGGGGCTTACATGCAAAATGAGCAAAAATTGTGCGTTTATGTGTGTGTGTGTGTGTGTGTGTGTGTGT
>JAAGKR010004856.1:26906-39045 GCA_011419295.1 Clarias macrocephalus | reverse complement strand
GGCACTATTCCTGACGGCAGGAAGAAAACACACAGATTTTGCAAGTACACAACAAGATGTTGAGACTCACTAACCCCCATCGGACGCTGTGAGGCATGCAGCGTAATTCTTGGTTATTAAGAATTCACTTAAGCACTATAATTAGTCGGAGAATGACAACAGTCAATTCACAGAGCTCTAATGCAATCACTGAGCTGTAAAAGCAACACAACACTTGGTCTTTTCAGACACAAAACTGTTATAAAAATAATCTTTTCATTACAAGTTATTACTTGTATGGAATGTGAATAATGCCACTGAGACACTTTCGAGTTTGATTAGTTTACCAGCTCTGTTAAGGCAATTAAGCATTAATGACAATAGCAGTAGCTAAGTGTAAAAGCAGTTGTTTATTGAGAAAACAAGACAACAGAGAATGCTTTGTGCATTTGTGTGTGTGTGTGTGTGTGTGTGTGTGTGTGTGTGTGTGTGTGTGTGTGTGTGTGTGTGTGTGTGTATATATGTCATGTTGTGATTTGTAGAGGCACCATATGGCTTCAGTGGACACGCCTTTGGCAGCTGGAACAATATCTACTGGTACCACAGCCGAGCTCGATTACTAAATAAACACAAACAAATAAGGTCAGCCAGGCGACTGTGCCTAATATTTCAAAGGTGAACAAGTGTCACCCCTGCTGTAATACAGTAGTCAATAAAACAAGCTATTAAGATAAAACCATGCATGCAACACCAAACATATTCTGTTCATCCGAATACACTTTCATAAGAATTACACCAATAACCATTCTACTCCTTGCTGCCAAACACACTTTTGACACAATGGTGTCAAAAATATCCCAGGAATACATTAGTTGACAATGCATAGCAGCACCTCCAGGGTTGAACACGATGCTTTTGTTCAGCTGCATGATGCAATCAGATAATGCAGCAATACATCACCGACATCATAGCTATCAAAGCTATACATTTGGCAAGTTATGCTCCTATCAATCATGTCAGGGCCTCTCTGGAAAGCCCTCCGCAGAGTATAAGCGCGTGCGAGAACATTACTGAAGGCGAGGATCAGAGCGTGCACGAGCCAAGTAACAGTCAACTGCCTTGGCTGCTGCGTGTAAGAGCTAAGGTCAGAGAACAAGAGCAAAGAATTTTTCATAAAGGTGTAGTGGGGCTTACATGCAAAATGAGCAAAAATTGTGCGTTTATGTGTGTGTGTGTGTGTGTGTGTGTGTGTGTATGATAAACTGTGTGTGTGTGTGTGTTTGTTTACTACATACATAAAAATGCAGGATTTTCAGACTGTTATGCCCTGAAATTAGATGCATAAAGCAAACATATTTTACATTCCACTAATAATAATAATAAAAACAACAACAACAACAACAACAATAATAATAATAATAATAATAATAATAATAATAATAATAATAATAATACGAAGAGGAAGAATAATGTATATCAAAGTATTATCATTCTTGAAAAAAATTACAAATAATCATATTTAAACTTATTAGAGACTAACTATGGCCTTTTGTTGTTCATTAAATACAAATTAATTACTTAAACATGCCTTATTCACTGTTTTTTTTTTTTTGTCTGAAACCAGAAATGCTGTTTACTTTTAATGCAAATTCCTTTGACAACATATGTACTGCCTTTTAGACTATGAACTTTCTGTGATGGATTGGCACCAGGTCCAGGGCGTACCCTGCCTTGTGCCCTGAGTCCCCTCGGGTACGCTCCAGGCCGTCCACAACACTGTACAGGATAAGCGGCATAGAGAATAAGTGAGTGAATCGAACTTGGCTATAATGGCTATAATCAACATCTTAAACATTTTTCTTAATTAAAACCAAATTTGGAAAATGTTATTATTTGCATGTGAAAAAAAAAGATGTTTTCGTAAAAAGATATAATTTTGTCATTCACAACAGGCTCCTAGCCACATAATGTGCAGCTTTTTAGCCACACAACCTATATACTTAATATCCTGAATCCTTAAACCAGCAGCTATTGTGAGTGCAGAGTTAGTTTGTCTTTATTTCGACTGCTGCACAGCATGGGAGCTTCGGTGATGAAAGGAGCATGACTTCAAAGAGATTAGCTCATCAGCTAATAGATGCCAATAGAGGAATAGCAGGATTGTGGGTATTTGTGGAAATGGTGTACTGTAACTAAAGGCAATGCTATATATGCAAACTTTATGTGTTCATAATTGTTATTAAATCATTAGTGCATGTCTAACTAGGAGGGAAACGGGTAAAAGTGGAGCAAACCTTTCCTGGAACAACATGCTGAAATGGATGAAGTGTTGGAAGTCACCGGGGAATAGCAGAATGTAAGGTTTACAACACGCAAGTGTGCACCTGAGTCCCCACTTCGGCACAACCCCTCGTTCAACTCAGAGCTTGTTAAAGGGACTCAGTCATGTGATGTGTTATTTTAACGGCTGTTCCTCTAGATTGGTCTCAGTGGCATCGTGAAGGCTCATAAAGGCTGATTCATCACCTGCGTTGTTCACAGAGGGCACGACTAGCCCGAGACAAGCTCCTCACAGGTGTATTAAAGTCACTCCCGATGGAATATGTTAACTTAAGACAACTGCCTTCCAGACTTAGTGTCCCGTGAGACACAACAGAGACTGTTCGTCTCCACTAGTTCTCAGAAATGACCAGCAAATAGTTGCCACTTGATATGCAATGCCCTCATTCTCATAAGCTCAACCCAATCAATGTGATTGATGTTATCAATATCACTATGATGCATTTGAGCAACGCAAAGTCACATCTAACTGTACATCTCTTTTACTGTGAGCCATACTATTCATTTTATCAGCTGCCTTAACTATGAGCAGGTCATTAGCATTTGACAAGAGTTATGTGTGATGCGCTAAAAGCAGATTCCCTTGGGAATAAAGCACACTACTTTTCCGCAATGTGCCACCACATGGCACAACAAAAAGGGGTTTCTAGTAACATAACTTGAGCTGATATTACGGAGAGATTGATGTGTGATTTATAAAAGTGACACATTTATTTATGTTCTCCATCAACAGACTGGACATCCTGTGAAGCGATAAAGCCACATGGTGTTCACCGTAACACAGAATGTCGAGTTGGAGCCTGGGTAATATGCATGCGGCATTTGAGAGAAAATGCATAGTGAGTGTAACTACTTTATGTTTTCAGATGGAACATGAACATAAATTTTACAATATCCCAGCAAGTAATGCCATCTGTCTGGGTTTAAGTTACAATTCCACAAAAATTGGATTTTTAAGCAACGTATAGCTATACACTGCCTAGCCTCAATCTTTGTATGTTGATTTTGCTGCATTCTAAGGAGAGCCAAAATGGAACAAGTCTGCATCAATGCAGAAACATCAATAAGAACCATTTCACATTACAGTAAAATTACCCTGCAAATCTCAAATATGACAAAAGAGATAAAGATAGATACTGATAGAAGAGTTATACTATATATAGTGTAACTGATACACAGCCCTGCCAAAAATAATAATAATAATAATAAAAATAAATCAAGTCAAATTATTTGTCATTATCAAGCAATGAAAACAACTAAGGAGATTTAAAATGATTGCCATGTAGTTTAAAACCCCTCCCCATAGATACAGCCTTTAAGTACAAATAGTATTGATAGAAGAAATGTGTTTAAAATAAAAATTATGAATAGAGATCACTTAAAGGTTTGGCAAATTTACATCATAAAATTCCATTCCATTTAATTCAATTTCCATTTGAACAATCACAGAATTGGGACCTAACAGCTGTTCGGCCATAACCAACCAATTATCAGTGAAGTTAATCAGAAAAAGGGTGTAAATTTGCTAGATTGGGCTTGAAAAGGTCATGGGGTCTGATAATTCCAAATTGACCCTCTACTAGAGCAATGGGTACAAGGGTAAGAAGGGAAGCATATAAAGCGATGCACGATCATGCACATTGGCCTCATGTACAAGCCTCTGGAGGCAGTGTGATGATCTGGGGTTGATTGAGTTGGCCAGATTTAAGCTCAGCAACTTTCTGTGGCAATAAAATCAGCTGATAACCTGAATGTACTGAATGACCAGGTTATCACATCAATGTATTTGTTCTCTCATGATGGCACGGCAGAACCCAAATTGACTCGAGGCACTCTAGATTCGAACCATTTTAACTCAAATGACGGACAGTCAAATTAGCATACAAGTTCTGTTTTTCTATAAATTGAACGGTATGGAAATTTTTCAATAAAATGATTTTATATAAACAACCACATTGTCTTATTTGCACAAGTTGTGGATAGAATACTGATATTACACACTAGCATACTAATGAGCCAGAGGACACTTCCTCTTGCTTTCTTTAAATAAATTAACACAGGTCTACTAGGGAAAAAAGGAATTTCATTTGCTAGGTAGATATAACATAGCGCATCAAATCATTACAGCTGATATGATATTTAATATCTATATAATACCTACTGACAGTTTATCATATTAACAATACACTGGCATTTTAAAAACCTGTTGCAATTCTACCATTTTATTACCATACATTGCAAATTAATTTCAATACACCTTCAATACACCGCATGGCTCAGATTCTGCAAGTTGCAGTGTTAAAGTGAAACAACAGGTGCATGAGACTAGATTGCAGTTAGTAAAAGTGGCATTTTAAATATGATGAAAACTACTGAAAAACAAGAAAAGCAAAGGTAATAAATAAATTAATTAATTAATAAAAATAATAATAATAATGAATGGAGGCGGCACGGTTGTGTAGTGGTTAGCCCTGTCGCCTTGCACCTCCAGGGTGCATGTTCAGTTCCCGGCTAGGTTCGATTCCCGTCTCTGTGTGCATGGAGTTTGCATGTTCTACCCGTGCTTGGTGGGTTTCCTCCAGGTACTCCGGTTTCCACCACAGTCCAAAGACATGTAGGTTAGGTTAACTGGCATTCCCAAATTGCCCGTAGTGTGTGAATGAGTGTGTGAGTGTGTGTATGTGTGTGTGCCCTGTGATGGATTGGCCCCCTGTCCAGGGTGTACCCTGCCTTTTGACCAATGTATCCTGGGATAGGGTCCAGGCCCCCGTGACCCTGAATTAGTTTTAGTTAAACAGGATTAAGAGGTATAGATGATGAGTGAGTGAGTGAGTGATAATGAATGGAAAAAGTACAGTAAAAGAGAAACACTTTTGATTCAATAAAAGGGGAGAAGAAAATATAGCAAATAAAAAACATGAATGTGCTGAATGCATGTATGATTGTAAATCTCTCTGCTCTCTGTTCGATTATGCCTTAATCACATTTGTTAGTCTTTGAGTGTTCTTATGAATATAAATAAAACAGTGTTTGATTGTTTTTTTGTGTGTATGATTAAACTTGATGCAAACATTTTAATGTGACAGTAAATGTGTATTTCCTTCTTTAGATCATAAGTTAATGCTCCAACTTTTATGTAACTTTGCTGAAGTCTGTACTGTAAATGACATTGATTTATGTTATTAAACTGTTGATCTGGTCAGCATTGTTATGACTGTTCCAATATCCCTCTTTTTGCATTTGACTGATGCCTTCACTCAGCCGTAAATTAATGTTCATTTTAATCAGATTACTCAAATATTATTCCTCTTCACTTGGAGAGAAAAAAGGGCAGAGCATTGTTCCAGTGTGCTCCCGCCGAACTTTACCTATGTAATGAGGAAATGCATAGTGAATTGACTCCACAATTAAAGTCATTTATAGCTTTATATAAAAGAGCTGAAGCTCAATGATTTAGCTTGCATTCTCCATGGACAATTGTTTTGAATATGAAATCGGAAGTGTTGCATGAGAGCATGTAAAGATAAGTGATTGTGCATGAGTCTCCCGCTCAATGCACGAGAGTCTACAGCTCTGGTAAAGCTGTAATTTTATTTCAGAGGCTAACTTTGCAAGTTCACAGTTATTTAGGTACTACTGTAGTTGTTTGCTAGAAATGCTAACAGTGTAGTCTTTTTGTTAGCTACCCAGAAGCACGCATGTCTCCCGTCATGTAAATATTAGAAATAGGCATTAAGAATGAATTAATCGTATTTCAAGTGTTTGTTATACGTCTTCAAACACAGCATTTTAATTTGAGTTAAAAAACCAAACATGCTCATGCACCCTGCGTCTCATGATGGTAGTTTTAAGAACCTATGCATGTTGACATATATTTTCAACATCCATATATCAGATGAAATCAGTCTTACAGTATTTCTTTTTTCTTCCCCTTTCTGACCACATGTTAAAAAGTTTTGTTTTCCTACAATTTCTAAGCTTGACAGGTGGAGCCTCCAGAAAATGGATCGAGTATGGATTTGGATGGGAGGTGCGTCAGCTTGTCTCGTGCTATTTTTTCCCCACTCGGCTCTGCACCAATTTCATATTGATGAGCTCAGCAGCAACTCCAATTGCTTGTCTTCTTTAAACATTTAACCAGAGAAGAGAGGGCCAATACCTATAGTGCAGTTCAACAACGGTCTATTGTGTTGACTGAATTCTTTTCCAAAACTTAGAACATTAAATATAAAAATATATATATTATTGAATATTAATATAATTGTTTTATACCCACAAATTATTATTGTTGCATTATATAATAATAATAATAATAATAATAATAATAATAATAATAATAATAATAATAATATACCATGCATTTCACTTTTGATACTCTTCTGAGAATATTATTTGAATAAAATCCGATGTATGCAGCAGTCTCCAAACCCATATTCTTCCTTTACTGTACATTAAATCTGTTTTCTCTATGATTGCATGGAAATATGGGCACCAAATCTGGAAAATATGGATTGTGCAAATTATATCACTGCTGTCTCACAGCTTACAGGACTGCAGCTTAAAGGACTGCAGTGTCGAGCTCAGATTACTGTCTATGTGTAGTTTTGCATGTGTGGATTTCCTCTGAGTTCTCAAGTTTCCCTCCACCTACTGAAAACACGCAGGTAGGTGGACCGATTTCTTCAGCTTAACCTAAAGTAGGAATGTCTGTGCATGGCGCCTTGTGATCGACATGGTTCAGTGTATACTTAGAATTGTTGCTCAATGTAATATATTTTTTTATATACAAATTATTTTAAATGTAGGAAACTCATGTAGAATGTTTTTCATAAAAATCCGAAGACATTCAAACTAGCATGTGCCAACTATCACAAAATCACTGAGATTACAATTTTAATACATTGACCAGTATTTACTTAATTGTATGCACATAATTGGCTGATTAAGTGACATACATATTTAATTCTTACAATTAATAACATCTGCATGAAGGAGTATCCTATAAGTATATTAAATATCTTAGATCCTTCGATACAATTTCACTAAATAGAAGAGGCTTTTTTTTCTTTTTTTAAACTGCTGAAAACCATTTAACGTTTCGTCAAAGAAAACTCTTTTTTAAGTCTTAAATATGGAAAGTTATGAAAATGTGTCTTTTGCCTGCCTTCCTGTTTCAGATCTTCCCTTGATTTTCATGAAAGGAATTAACTGAACATCGTAGAATAACAGGAAAGCTGAAGATGAAGAAATCACTTAACACTACGCCAGAGTCTGCTTTCAGTCTACAGTATAATGCAGTTTTCTAGAAAATGTTAACTTATTTTCTGGTCCACTGTTGTTTTTAGCCATTCAATTTTCCATTTTTTCTACATTGTGAAACGATGCTGAAGGCATCAAAATGTGCAATAATCCCCTTTGAACAGTTGAACAGTTGATACTTAAACAGTCTGGTACTTCTGCTCTATAAGGCCCTCATAACAGCTCTAATCTGTAGTGATGTTAATTGGTGATTTCTGAGGCTGGTAACTCTAAATGAATTTCTCCTCTGCAGCAGAGGTAAGTTTTGGTCTTGCTTTCCAGAGATTGTTTTAATGAGAGCCAGTTTCATCATGATGAAAACCCATTGATGGGTTTTGCAAATGCACTTGACAATTCTCTTCTTGCAAGAACTATTCCAAAACAGCTGATCTTCATGTCTTAAAATAACAATTATTTAACATTGATGTTGTTACTTAATTACATAATTGAATATGTGTTGTTTTATCATTTTGATATATCCAGTATTGCTCTAAAAGGAAAAACACTATGTTCTAGGGGAAAAAAAAAAAAAAAACTTGAATTAGAAGGTGTGTCCAAACTTTTGACCAGCACTTTAAATATGTACTGTATGCATATACAGAACAATAGCATTATGGATATCATTAGCCTTACTTTCAATGGTTATACAGTATCTAAACAGTTAAGGTTATTTACAAAAATAAAAAACTGGGAAAATATTTTATGTGCATTGAGAAACCAACAGGACAGCTTTTATGGCTACTCTGTTGTATGCATCATAGTGCATTTTTCAACAAAAGAGCAATCATGCCTTTTTAGGGTATTCCTGACAACTGCACTTGAATCTCTGGAAGATGTGCAATAAAGAATATTTATGAGGAATAGATTTTTATTACCTATATGTATTTCTATACAGCAGGTACAGGCAATAATATAGGTATTAGCTACCCATTGAATACCATGCTTGTGCATTTCATCTTAAAAACACAGCAAATACTGTATACTTTCTACTTGCTAATCCTTCTGTTCAAAAACAATATTTTTTAGGCTTTTATTATCAAGTACCATTTGATTGTTTATTTTGATTGTTTATCACCATGACACCATAACATTCTCAAACACCGATAGACATTTTGTCCCCACAATTTCTCCAGATCTTACTTTAAAAACATCAGAGCATTAAAATTCTGCAAAAAAACATGAACAAAGATATCTAAATCCCATACAGGAAAATTTATCTTTGGGGAGTTCATTCAAAAAACAGTTGGTTTTTTTAGCACTCATAAATTCTAATCACATTAACAGAGATAATCATTAGCATTTGTGTTTTTATAGGACATGAGAGGTTGCTTTAATTAGCAGTGAAAAACATGGGGATATGTCCTGGTGATGATGCTCTTATAAACCCGCTGTGAATAATTTCCAAAAGTAAATCAAAAATATTAAATTACTGCCTCATTCAAATTAGGCCAAGTGAGGAAAAAAAGAAGAAGAAGAAAATCAGCTAAGAAAGAAAAGCAGAAGTGGATCATAAGGTGCACTCATAGTTGGATCCCTACAGCAAAAACCCACTTATAACAGCTGGAGCTTTGGGAAGCACATAACAAATGGCAGGGCTTGTGATCCCTTTAATTCACCTATTGCCATTAAGAGGTGATAAACTTCAGATGGGCTAAGTGCTATAGTTCTTGTTCAGTCTAAACTTACTGCTTTGCCGATACTCATTCAGCATCGTGATGACGGTGAGGTTTTGCCGGTCGCCAGCTTCTTTCAAGGATCACTTCCCTTCTAGCAAAACTGTCAAACTGTCTAGTGATTTATGATGTTGACTAACTGAGTTGGTATCATCTAACTAATTCGCAGGATGCTGTGCAGGTTGCTTGGCGACCATCCATTGTGTACTGCGGAAAGTAGTCAGTAAGCAAAACCCTCATGAGGAAAGCAGGAGAGATGAGAAAATAAGTGGGTCAAGCAGCAGGCATAAGGGCATGAGCTGGCGATGAGGACCCCTGAAATCAATGTCTTTTTCAACAAGACCTACTTTTGTAAGATACTGAACACTGTAAAATGCATAGCACAATGGTGAGTGACAGCGAAAGGGGCATTATCTTTTATATCTGGCTTTGATTAGCCTGTCTTTCTGTGCTGGTGAGTCATTTAAACACAGAACAGGCGTCAAGGATCATATTGTTTCCCTGCCGTGCTGTTCTTCAGCCCTGCCATGTACAGGCTAATCATAGCAGCCTGCTGTGTGTAAGCTTACACTGGACACAATAGTTCAAGACAGCCTTGCACTGTAACAACACATGAGCCATTCTATCCAAGATCATCTAAAATTTGTTAAAAATTCAAAACAGAACAATTTTGTTGGATGTCATATGAAGTTGTAATAAAATAACTATGTCCCTTACCCCCAAGACCAGGAAAACAAAATATGTTCCATGGTTCAATATTGTGTTCAAAGGCTGCTTGCTTTTTGGAAATAATAATAACAACAATAATAATAATAATAATAATAATAATAATAATAATAATAATAATAATAATATGCAGCACTGTCAGTAACACGCAGTAAAAAATACATTTTGGGAGGAAAAATAAAGGCCAAAAAAACTAAATTGTCCATCACCATGAGAGACCACAGTTTGACTCCTCATAATCTGGAGTGTTATTTTGACCTGTTATTTTGACTTGTACTTTTCTGGAAACATTGGATGTTAAGTATACACCGTTTGGATGTAAGTATACCCTATTTGAATGGGATTTGGTTTACCATTACACTTCCATCTTTTGTATGCACTACTTTGTAATTTTATTTCCTTCTTGGCCATGTTTGTCTTGACTCTCCCCTAAGAAAATGACACACCAAATTACTGTTTTTGACAAACTATGTAGTCACCTTATAAATTTAATCCCTTCCAGATAGACAAGTCTGTTATTTGGCAGGCAAAATCTGCCTCCTGCATTGGAAAACCGCCACATAAAAACACTTCCTACAAGGAGTTCAGTCTTGCAAGTTGATAAATGCGGCTACTCCAGGTAAAAAAGCATTTTAAATCCACATATGAGATAGTGTGGCATCACATCCAGGTTGTATCCCTGGTCCTGGCATAGGCCACGGATCTTCAGCAACAATGAACACTATAAAACACTTCTTTAAGATGTTTAGACTAGATTTTAGATTTTTAAGAAGTTTAGATTTTTAGACATTTGCATAAGTTCTTTTTAAGAATGTATATGTAAAAACAAACAAACAAACAAACAAACAAACAAACAAACAAACAAACAAACAAACAAACAAAAAAATCCCTGCCAATAGAACATATTTTGAGCCTAAAATTAACAAATGCCTATGAAGGGGACTGTTAGTATTTCACATGATATCTAGTTCAATTTGATTATGGTCTTTTTATGACTTGTTGGGACCAAAATATGCTAAAAGATCAATGTCACCATTGGCTTGCCATAGTGGTTGCCATGGCAGTGGCTTGTAACCAGAAACATGATGGGGAAATGATGCAATACCCTCAGTTGGTTGCAATGTGTAGCAAATTGTTTTGTGACAAATGCAACTGAAACACAGAAAATGCCTAGGACTGCAGGTAACCATGACCAAAAGGACATTTAGATAACATTTATCACTCTGTCAGAATAATATGCTACGGCTTAGATGTGTTGATGTTTGAAACTACATTGTGATATGTTTTATTTATCTATATTGTTTCTCTGAAACTGATAGAGAATTGATAAATTCACTGGACATGTACATGCTCCACACAACTGAGTATTTGTAGCCTAAGATGTTGTGGATCATTACAGTACATAAGTACAAATCTCTATAGTGCCTCCTTATTATAAGTTTAAGTTATCATTAGGGTTAGCAGGGAAATCCTGATGTCAAAATGAGTCAGAGGGTTTCATCTTTCTTACTACAGCATGTCACAGGATCCTCATTTAAATATTGTGAATATATTAAACGCCCTCCTCATAAACAACCTTGCACTAGCCATATCTCAGCAACTGGACATGATACAGTAATAAGCCTGGCGCTTATTGAGCGAGGAATCTGAAAATAAACATAAATCAAATCACCCAAACTTAATAGCTGATTTAATATGATGGGCCGTATATACAGGATACATTTTTTATGCAAAAATGTTTTGGAATAAAAAAATGGCAAAAACTGCAAAGTATACATATAGGGGCATTTCATAACTGAGTTTTCACCACTTTGGAAACTGTATGCGCATCATACATATATACATATACATATATATATATATATATATATATATATATATATATATATATATATATATATATATATATATAAACTCACCTAAAGGATTATTAGGAACACCATACTAATACGGTGTTTGCCCCCCTTTCGCCTTCAGAACTTCAGAACTGCCTTAATTCTATGTGGCATTGATTCAACAAGGTGCTTCTTTAGAAACGTTGGCCCATATTGATAGGATAGCATCTTGCAGTTGATGGAGATTTGTGGGATGCACATCCAGGGCACGAAGCTCCCGTTCCACCA
>JAAGKR010004856.1:0-26886 GCA_011419295.1 Clarias macrocephalus | reverse complement strand
ATAAATACATATATAGATATATATATATATATATATATATATATATATATATATATATATATATATATATATATATATATATCTGTATATATATAATTGAAATGATGATTCATGCAACCAAGTGCCTTTATTTACTATCCCCCCTTTTGAAGGAATGGTAAATGTGCACAGATACTATAAGGTTTAGAAATAAACCCCAAGACAAGCTCCACTGTTAAAGGAACTATTGCATTGTGATTCTTATAACACTTTCACTGGAGTTCATATATCTCACCTTACTGACAAGCTGTCACTGTTGCAAATACAAGCATCCCATCAGACCCACAGTCTGGGTCTCCAACAGCTCAAAATTATTTATTTATTTTATCCTGGATAAACGTACATAGCCACCAGTGCTCTCAGCCCTAAACAGAGCCATAGCACTACTTGAAACATCTATCTGCTCACTACAGGTGTGTACAGATAAGCCATTTTGCTCTAGGTTAACCTTGTTATCTGCCATACAGAGCAGAATTAGGTTTATCTTGACTTAGCATTTCCTTTGCTGCCTTGAGGCGTCCTACTGGCAGGAAAAAGACATTCTGAGCTCATCAGCTGTTTACTCATTAGACTGCTTTTCAGTTAGAGCACAATATTGCTCTTTCTGAAGCACTGTGTTAAAGGTGGTTCTTTCCAGGCCATGTTAATCAGTGCTAAATTAAGAAAGCAGCTACATTTATTCCAATCAATATCAACAGGAAACAAGAAACACTGACAACTATATAATAATCATTAAATCCCAGATTAATCACAAGATTAGAAATTGATCCTAGTTTAGAAATTGATCCAGTAAGCTGATTAAAAAAAGATTTTTTTTTGTAAAAAAGTGACACATTCAAATGCATAACATGGCACAATATGGTTCAAATATTTTAATTAATATGTCTATTAGAAAAAGATTTATATTCAATTATTCAGGGTCGCGTCTTTATATTCCTTCTTCATGCTTTGTGTTTGGAATGTATTCAGACCTACTACAACCCTGGTGCTGAATAAAATGCGTGATTGAATACATTTCTTATTTAAAAAAAAAAGTTAAAAGTTATCTTTATTCAATAAAACATACAAAACACTACATGAATGTGTTTGACAGAAACATCAATTTTTGTAAGAAAAATAATTCTAGGACATTTCACTCATTCGTTCTTAGGTTCATATATTTGCCGTTTGAATCTAAGACCTTTACACAGGAGGAGATATTAAAAATGTCAATACTGACATCACTCAAAGACATTTATCTCATGTTAAGCGGTGTTAGATTAGCAATTTATTCCAATTACTACTAAATGGAAGATGGAACAATAGAAATTATGTAACAATCTCGCTGTAGATGTTAAATCTTACACTTCCAGTTTAAGACTAGAAAAAGAAGAAGTTTTTCTAATTTCCAACCATATACAGTACAGCACTGTGCACATTTCTTAGACACCATATCATCTTTGTACAAATTTTGGTAATGTTTATTATGTCTGCATCATTACATACAAAGCCATTTGCTACTGTATTTGTTAATGAAATAAAATTAAATGAATAAATAAATTTCATTACAGAATAATATTTGCATGACTGTAAAAGAAAGCATCATCTTACACAACAGACCAGTTTTCAGATGGGGAAAAAACCTAATGTAGGCTCCTGGGTTTTGCATAAAAATAGAAAGGAGCAAATGTGACAAAGTTAACAGAAGAACTCATATTCTCCAGTAAACTGAGTAAAACCTAACAGCTGTTTTACTCGTAGTACTGTGCAAAACTCTTGAGCACATACTGTACAAAAAAATAAAGCCATAAGCAAAGATGCCTTTAAAAGTATTACAACAAAAAGAGGGAAAAAAAAAACACCTTCTATAAAGGTCCCTAAAGAGTAATTAAATAAACACAGTGCATATTTGATGTGTAAACTGTTGGCATCAAAATAATCAGTAGTGTTATAAACAGATTTGTACAATAATATACTTAAAACAACTGTTAGGTTTTACTGAACATGCTGGAGAATATGCCAGAGTTTATTAATTTTGTCGCAGGTGCTCCTTTATTATTTTTATGCAAATCCAACAGTCAACATTCGAGTTTTTCTTTAGTTTTTATTTATCTGAAAACTGGTCAGTCATGTAATACTGTATGTTGCTTTCTTTCCAAGCATGTAAATATGCTTTAAAGTTAAAGTTATAAAGGGACTTATTTTTAAGTCATGTTTGGAAATATTACATATTGTAGGTTTGTACATAATAATGCACACATGACAAACATACTGTAACAAATTTGTACTAAAGATAATATGGTGCCTATGACTTTTGCAAAGTACTTTCAGTCAACCTGAGCCTTAAGCACATTCGAACCTTAAGCAATTTTGTAAGTCGCTCTGGATAAGAGCATCTGACAAATGCCTAAATGGAAATGAACCTGTGCTCAATGCAGCCAAACATTCCTTTTCTTGGGTGACAGGAGTGTATCCCATTGTCATGACGCATTTTTAAGACGCATTACTCACCATTTCTACTCACCATTCTGTGAAAACTGCTACGTGTATAAAAATCTTGTCGGTTTTCTGAACAGTGGTATTGAGGCTCAAATGTGGGAGTTCTGGTCATATTGGCAGGAACTGACTCTGCCTAAACCCAGGTTAATCCAAAAATTGGCACATGGGTGGAGCTTGGCTGTTGTGTGGAACTCGCCTACTTAACTCAGTTACCACGCACAAGCTAGCCAGCTTAGCTATGATGGCCAATGTTAATTTATATGCTAATTGATATAAAGACAGCTAGTGGTTTGACACCTGGCAGTGCACCTGTCACCCACACCCATAATTCTGCATAATTTTATGGCTTAATATAATTTTGACTGATGATTTACTTTAAAAAAATCACCACACATACAGCTATCAAAAACTATTTATTTATTTATTTATTTATTTATTTATTTGATTTGTTTGTTTATTGGACCAGGCTGTAAACATCTTTATTTCTGTTATAAGTTATTTTAACATGGGATCTATTCAGATTGACTCTTTTCTGGAGCCAGCCCCCAGAGGCCATTTGAGGAACTGCACATTTTGGGACTTCTGCACTTAATTTTTCGGAACTAGAGGTGGCCCTTCACATGTATCGCCATGGTTTAATGTTTTGTGCATTTGTCACAAGATTGCATGAATAGAAAACACAGATTCATGGCTACAAGTGTTCATGTTAAACTGGCCGGCATTGACTAGTATATAACACATGATTGAGATGATGGACACAATTTACTTCATGGTAAATTGTTGGGAAGATGTTTGTGTGATGGTACAATCCACAGTGATTTTGAAAGAAAAAAAAGAATCAAGTGATTTTACGCTGTATGTAATAAACATCACTGCCGTTGGACTATCCTGCAGGTTTCAGTGCAAGATCAAGCAAAATCAAGGTGTTGATCACATGCTGCCCAATTCATAGTCACTCACAAAGTCTGGAGTTAAGATAAAGAAAAAAACCTCATTGAATGTTTGCAATCAGGAAATTAACTTTTCTATAATGACTGCATGTGTACAGTAGATGTTTTCACTCAGCCCCACAAGGTGATAACACCTCTTGATAAAAACTTACATGACAATGTGTGTGGGAGTGTAAACAGGATGCACTGACAGAAACGCTAACATAAAATAAGAGTGATACTGATAAGCTGCAGCTCCCGAAATGCATTTCAGCTTTTTCAAAACTGAGAGGAAAAGGAGGAACAAGGTTTAAAAAATCGACTGCTGCAAGCCGGATCACGTGATTTCAGTAAATGTTTTAATTTGATATAAATCATCTTAGGGCTAGATGGGGAAATATCTCATTTACAAATTGTGTCCTCGTTTGTTAGTGGCACGGCACCTCAATTACCCGCCAAGCAGCTTTTTATTTATTCATGCACACAAAGTCATGTATTCATGAGGATTAAGCAGCTACTCTCATGGAGACTGGCAGCCACAGACAGCATATTTTACCAGACAGGAAAAATATGATGCAGATTAAACTCAAAGTAGATGGAAGAGAAGAGGCTGCCTATGACTCCATGCCTTCATAGGTCGGCACTTGGGTGGTTCTCACAGTAAAAAGGTTTAGTCTTGAAAATGATCTTCTGAATGAAAGAAAGCAATGCTGGTGCAGCTGCAATGCCTTTGAATCAGGCAGTATCTTAACAGCTATGAAATGATATACTAGCAATGGGCATTTGGGGACATTTATATATGATAATGTATGCGCCATTGTAATGGGTAGATGTCAAAGCAAATATAATAAATTCCCCTGTGCGAGGTGTCCTCAGATCTTTTATATATTGCATGCAAAAAAAAAAAAAACGAGGGGAGAAAATGAAATGACACTTGTGCAGGAGAATGGCAAGAATGAATTGTTTTGATAGCTATTCATGTGCCTGATATTTGTAATAAAGCATGCTAACATGCTGGAAAGCACGCTGGCATTTAAGGCCCACAAAAGGATTACAAAGTTGCATTGTTCTTATTAAAAAAGAAAGAGAAGGAAATTGTCAAGCCCTTAATTTACCTTAATGCCTGTGCTTCCCAAGGCCACGTTATGCACTAGACACATTTATCAGGATCCAGTAGCATCGTTATGACGAGACTTATCAAATTATCTTGGAGCGGAGTGGCTGCAGGCATGGAATTGGAAACACCAAGTCCACTGAGGAATGCAATTTGCTTAGATCTAGCGTAGCAAATGTTCGCAGGCGCATCACTGGGCCTGGCGGAGCATGCACAGAGCGGCCGACGCATCCTGATTTGCTGTCTGTAGGGACAGATGTCCGTGTGTCTCTCTGACTGGTGAGGTGGACGTCCCTGCGAGCCATGACAGATGCTCTCAAAGGTAAAACAGATGGGCCTGACTTTGTGCCGGTGCAGCTATAGGCATTTAAGCAGAGAAATAATAGGGATAATCACTCTGCAAAGTAAAAGCAGTGGGGACATCACACACTCTAAGTCCCACATGGCTCATGAAGTGACAAGGGATGTAAAAGATTGGGGCCTGGCGCCGAGAACGATTATCTCTGTCTTCTGTGACGCTGAGTGGCCCGACACATTTGGGTTCTCTGCTCCACTACACTTTACTTTTCTGACAGAGGGGGGGGGGGGGGGAGAACAGGTGCGCGGGATCACTAGCACATCACGATACGTAATCCAGTAACAGCTCACAGGAGCGTTTACTCTTACTGTGAAGAAATGGAGTGTAAAATGGCTAATTAGATACACCTTGTACAACATATTTGCTGAGAATTGAGTATGTACAATACCTTGGGCATAATGAAATGGCTAATCCTAAACCTAATGGAATAATTAGCCATGGGACAGGCTAATCAAAATAAACAAACTTGCGCTTTGATTCACTGCACATTGCTAAAATGTTTTCCTAAACAACAAAAGAAAAAAAAAATTCGTCTCGGTTGTGCCGTATTTACTTCCTTTCAAGTCCACTCATTACTAACTTATGAGACCATCTCACAGCAATGTTTAAAGAAGCGTCGGCGATACAGAAGGAGAACGTTCCTGGAAGAGAAGGGCCATGGTGAATAAACTGTTCATGGCAATGCTCCCGTACGTTGCTATTGGAGACAGTGTCACTTCAGAGAAACGCATAATTAACTGGAACTTCAGCAAGAGGAGGTGGAGGAGAGATCTATGGGCTGAAGCACATCAAGGCGCCTCGAGCACATCATTAGGATGCAAATCTGCCATTTGAAGGACAAAACGCTCATCCTGCAGTACAATAGGCCTCCTGATGTTTACACAGTTGCGGTGTAATACCTGTGCCATGCAGCAAAAAGAAGCAGTCCTGTGTCAGGTGTCATACTAGCACGCTTTCTCCTGTATGGACCAGTGATTTCTTATACTGACAGCAGGCCTGATCATCAATTATTATAGCTCACTGAGTCTAATAGGCATTTCCCCCCTGCTGTCAGACTTGCCTCTCAGCCTGGGTGAGAGAAAGAGCGAGCTCTGGGGCATGATGCACCTGTAACCTTGCCACAAGACAACATCTGCCTCCCATGAGTTAAGCCGACTGCACGTTAGGACACACTGACAGTTAAGCAGCAAACTTTATTTAAATAGATCATAATTAGCAAATAGCAATTTTATATGTGAATCTTAATAAAGTCCTATGTTAATGTCAGATCATGCATAATGTCAGATAATGCCTAATTAAAACATTTACTCAGTACCATTACTGTCAATAAAGATGTATATGCAGCAGTTTTTATTTATTTATTTTTTTAAGGCAGATTGTTTGACAGATGTGAGAGAGTTGAGAGCCTAGGGAGTTATGCTCGACTAGAATGAGGGAAAATCAATGCAGCCAAGCAGGTGTGTTGAGTTAGTGGGGCAAAAGGGACCAAATGGCCAGGCCGGGTGGCCGATGGCATTTCGCGCTGGTGGCCTGATCCAGTTCAGCCTGGAGGTTTTGCAGATGTTCAGCTGTGACCAACTTGACCATGGCAAATGTGATGAATGTGCTGGTTCATCTATGTTGCACTCACAGCACTTGCCAGGTCTCGATGTTCACTGTCAAGCCCTCAAAAGCTCCCTGTCATACCCAGTTAGAGCAAACATTTCCTGCAAGGGTGAGCATAATCCATCCTCTCTCTGTCCCAACTGGAATAACCGGAGTCCTTTTTTCCTTCACTCAGCAAACCTCCCCTGTTCCCTACACACTCCATCCGTCTGTGTTAGCCAGCCCCTTGAGCTCTTTCTGAACTCATCCATTTGTCTGAGAATGCAAATTTATCAACAAATCACAGCACACATCGATCAATCGGACTATGGGGTGCCACTAAGTAATCCAGCTCTTGAATGCGTACGCACACGCCAAGATTAAATCCCACTGACCTGTCCATGAAAAACAAAATCACTTTTGACTCCTTCCATGTTATACCATACTTTATGTGCCTTTCATGCTGTTTTCTTCAGTGGACTGAGAAGAAAATATGAAAGCTACAGATATTCTATACACTATTTTGTTGTTTGGACTTTGTCATTGAATTTGCAATAATATTCTCATAACAGGATTTCTCTTGGCAGCAAACCTCCCCAAAATTGTGGCAGCACATGTTTGGAGTGATAGCCGGTAACAGGATGTAAGCATTACAGAGGTCAGCGGTGTTATGTTTTGTCATGCCATGCCCCGAAAAAAATGAAATAAAAGAAAAGAAAATCTTCTCTTTTTCGCCTTAGGGAAACATATTGCAAGTCAATAAGTCCATCTGACCAAACCCATCTTTATCCCTGATGCTGACTCTATGTGGAACAAAAAAAAAAAAAAAAAAAAAAAAAGCTGGATGCATTTTAATCACCATGGAATATGGTAGAGCAGAAGGCACACACCTTGTGTCGACATTAGCTGTACTCCAATCAGATGGTGAGCATAATTACAGATAATTCCTTCGAGATAATTGACCTTTTTACAAGTCTGTGGGCCCCCAACCCAGAAGGTATGAAACAAGGGCTTGAATACGGCAGACGGATTGTAAACATGGCGTACCACACAGGAACGAGCGTCTACGGACTACACGCTGCTAAGCCTACAGGCACAAACGCATATATGCTTCATTGTTTCTAAACTTTATAATACTTAAGTGAGTACTGACAGCCTCTTGAGTTTTTAAATAGAACGAAGAAATCATTCATAGAAACAAACTCGTAATCCGACAGCATTCACGGCCGTATTCAGTCTGGACTACTTTTACATAGGGAGGTGGGGTATTGCAATAATTACCCGAGTATCTCTGGGATTTTACCCCTGTGTGAATTTGTTATCAGTCATTTTTTTATGGGCTATGCGTCTATGTGTCTAGGAAGACTGCACTGTATTTTAACTTCTATTAAATGACCAGTGGAAATAACCCAAGGTAATATATATCTGTTCCAAACTGACATGTTGGGAAAGATTGCATTATATCCTGTGGGAAAAGAAGTTTCACACGTTTTCTTCAATATGGAGACACTCCAGGAAGCACACTTGTCTATTATCTCTCGCCAAAACCAAAACAAACAAAGTATTTGCCAAGATTATAATAGAACGGAATAATATAATTTAGAAAGTCTTTAAAAGAAAGTCAAAGAAGCAACACTTCTCTAGGTTTTGATTACATACATGGAACACGTGACCTACTAATGACCACCACTTTATTATTTTTTTGGCAATCATGAAGACACTCCTACAATATCTCTCTCTCTCTGATTAATACAAACATCAGTTAGCCTGTGTAAATCAATCGTAATTACTGCCGACATTTTCCGGCAATATCACTCAACAGACATCTGTTCAGGAACCCTATGCCATTCAAATAGTACTTTAATATTGAAACAGCATGATTGAAAAAGTTCTTTCAGGCATAAAGCGAAATCAGTAGACTGAAAGTGACAGCAACTGTTTTCTCTCACAAGTGCATATTAGCACTTTTCCATTTCTCAATGTAAACACTGAGCAATAGTCTGTAGGCTTTCTATAATTCAACAGATTTCTTATATTGAGTAAAATTCCTCCGGTAAAGCCACGCCCCAGAGCTCTGCTGTGCCAAAAAAGTGGTGCAATGCTATCGACGCTTATTCTATAAGCAGCTATTTACAGATGCAGTGTGAAACCTATAAAAAATTTATTAGCTAGGGCTCCTACACGAGAACCTCAATCATGGCATGCCCCCCACTCCATGGGCACTAATTGTGCTCTCTATGCCACTGACCTTTTACTCTTTTACTCTCACTGGTTCTGTTTTTTTTTTTTTTTTTTTTTTTTAGAGAAGAAAAGAAAGAAAAGAAAGCCACCAATTTCTCTTGATGTCAGACCACAAAATTTTCTGGGCATAATTTGTGCGTAATCACACATGCGTTAAGTGCAGATGGTCTAGCTGTTTGCTGTGTAGGGGTGCTTTAAAAAGCCACTGCTGTCCAAAATGACAGTGGATCTGAAATGGGTGATTTTCAGCCTGCAATTGGGAAGGCAAAGCGATTTTACTCTCATCTGGCAGAGCCATGGTTTTAAACTGTCTAAACCAAATTACTCTGAAACCAACAGTTGACCTAATTTCCAAACACAATGAAAATCTTTGTGTTGAATCTATTTTAGAGAAGAAAAACAACCCAGAGTCCATGGCAACCTTTAAGGGAAGAACACCACCATAAAGAGTGACATGACAACATTTTGTGTACCGTTACATGTGGCAGGTACAGTATCGTCTCAGGTCATGATATCATACCATAGGCATATCTCTTTTTGCGCGATAGACGTTATGGTACGGTCAGTCATGAACTATGATGGTCTGTCACAGGTTGACAGTCATCAAATTTTGAAGCTGACTAAACACTATGTCAGGAGGATTGGAAGTGCAATATAAGATTTTAGAAACACAAATACTCGCGCAGTACATAACAATTTGGCTGTTTGATGGATAAAATATCTGAACTGTATAATCAGTGCCAGGATATATGTAAAGAAAAAACATTTGTGCTGCTGATACAAGCATACAGTATATACATAAACATATGCACCTTCTGGCCAATATGTATTATATAAACTGCTTTTAAAGGAAGTTCGATAGAATTCAAAAGAATACAATAGTGATATGTATAATATTTAACAAAACAATAACTATTCTGTTTATTATTATTATTATTATTATTATTATTATTATTATTATTACATCAATCATCTCAGGAATGTCATAAATGAAATCAATTGCTGGGGAAAAAAGGTCAGAGTGATACTAAGGTAATTTATTGGCTTGCATCAAGCTAAGGAGATTTAAAGTTGCTGGAATTCTTTTAAGAACTGTTTTTCAAAAGGAAAAAAAAAACAATAATGGACAGAGATCACTTATGGGATTGGGATTAAACAGCTGTGTGGCCATAAGAAAACCACATGCTGGTGAGGCTAATTAAAAAACTAAAAGTTTCAATTTGTTAGGGAGCACAGATTGCATTTCGAAACAATGGATAAATGGTCTTGTCTTCTGATGAGTCTACAGTAGATTGGCCCTATTCCAGAACGATGGGAGTGTCAGTGGAAGAAGGGAAGCGCATGAAGTGTTGCAGCTTTCATGCATAGTGTCTGCTGTACACGGCGCTGGAGGGAGCGTTATGGTCTGGGGCTGCTTCAGTTGCTCAGGTCTAAGCTCTGCAAAGTTATGTGACAATAAAGTGAAGTCAGCTGACTGCACGAATGTACTAAAGGACCAATGATCAATGCATTTTTTTTCTTCTCTGATGGCACAGGTATATATCAGAACTCACATTGGGAAAAATAGGTCTGGAGCATGAGGAATCATTTTCAAATATAAACACTAAAGATGGTAGAATTAAATATTTGAGGCTGAGACTTTTTTTTTTTTCGTTCTTAACTACATAGTGTATTAAAGTAATAGAAATAATGTTAATGTGAAAAAAAAATTAATCCATAACCGCTTTGAGCCTTTGTTGTTTCTCTACACATATACAGTAACTAACCAAGTCAATCTTTAATCAGTGAAATACTGGAATTGAGTTTGAAATTTGACCTGACCCGACTTGCTGCTTGCAAATCACACTGACAAAAAAGCATCTTTCACAGAAAATTGGAAAAAATAATAGGGTACAGCAAAAAGACAGGAGAAATGCGAGAGCTAAGACAGCTAACAAAGCATGGCTATGAATATTTATACATAAGCTTTAGTTCACAGCAGTTTTGAGACTAGTTGCTTCCTCTGGAATTATATTACGGGTAAAATAAACACTTTTTGCTGAAACCTATTTATATCCAAATGTATTTCATAAAACATCAGTAAATTGATTTTTTTTAATTCTCTATGCTTTTCTGTATTAAAATAAAAAATACAGTTCTGGCCACACACCTCTCACCATGGCTTCTCCAGCTCCTTACCTTAGATTCCTCAGATATCTACTGGCAATTGAATTCTTTGAACAGAGAGCCTTTTCCCAAAAGATGGGACAAATTTGAAGCTAATAATCACACATGAAATCTGGTTTTGTTTATCAAATAAGATGAATCAAAGGCATAAAAAAATCACTCGCCATAAACCATTTAAATACATAGAATGAGTGGTACCCATTCTTTTGGCAGTAATGTCTGAATGCTGTCATTGAAATCAAACCAGATGGAAGGGGGTATTGTATATCAAATTAGCACTTTGTTAAAGGAGGCCTGTAAGCAGAAAGGCTTTGGAGGCATATATGGAGATGTTAACATCAGGAGTTAAAAAAAAAAAAAAAAAAGCGGTTTATATAATACATATTACAGTGGGGTGATTTTTTTTTTAAGTTAAACATTACTTTTCTTCTGTATGCTTTCAAATGCAATACCCTAAGTGAAAAGTCATTAAAGATTGTAGTCTACTTTTAGGATAATTCGAATGTAGACTTGTTGGAGCCTGTCTCCTCACAATTTCAGGGTATTTGGAGCCAGGTGATTTCGATTTTCTGAATTTCAGTTCCTGTCAGAAAAATGAGGCATACCAACTTGATAGGCAGTTAGAGGGTGCTCACATGCTGGGCGTTTGAAGTTCTCTCACACAGTTCACAATACATTGTCCAGAGAGGCAATCAAATGTGGCAACTATTGATCGGCTTTTTACTCAGACAGATGACTTAGTGCACATTTTAACAAGTTGACAATGGCTGTTTTAACTGTAAAAATCTCTTTTGTTTCCATAGTTTAGGGTAGAAAAAGTGTGATTCAGAATAGCATAGAAAGCAAAGGTAGCCTACCCAGTGTATAGAGCATACAATCTGACCAAAGTATTAGGACAGAAATGCTGTGTTTTGTGTGTATATTATATGTGTTATATGTAATATTTTGAGATACAGGATTTTCATGAGCTACTGTATAAGCAATAATCAGGCAATTGAAAACAAAAAATGCTTGAAATATTCTCACACAATGCCAAGTCAAAAGAAATCAAACACATTAAAATTTCGCCTTTTACTTTGATTACGGCCGTGGCATCATTTCAATAAAATTATTCAAAAATATTCTCCAGGATCCAGTATTAATGATGGGAGAGCTGGAGCACTGCGTAAAGTCTTCAACAACTCATCCTAAAGATTCTTCCAACCGCATTTCTTCCTCGAAGATGATGGTTCACCACTATCATCTTCCAGGCTTTAATATTGCACATTCTAATTCTTAACTCAATTTTAGTATGTTCAACAACCTCCTTAGTTGTTTTCAACTTATTGCAATTTATTGCAATACAATAATTTGATGTCATATACTGCATTTTTCATCAACACAGGATATGTCTTCTGACATGGTTGTTTAGAAAGCTACTCACTGAATCAACTAGCGTAAAATAACTTGTTGGCAGCGGATCCATATTAATCACTGCATTAACTATCCAGTGGATGGCATTTAACTATCTTTGGCCAGGCAGTGTATATACAGTATACAGTATGTGTATATTTTGATCAGCATGCACATTTCTGGCCATTCACCTCTGATCTCTGGCATTAATAAGGCATTTTTGTTCATAGAACTGCAGCTCAGTAAAAATCTTCATTTTTTTCATGCACAATTATCTCTAAACCCTAGAGATGATTGTGCATGAACATACCAGGAAATCAGAAGTTTCAAAGTTACTTAAATCACCTTTCTTTCCTATTTTGATGATCAGCTTGAAATCAAAAACAAAAACAAATACAATTAAAAGAAGAGGTACTAATTTTTAAACATGACTGTATACTGTATAATATAAATGCTCATCAGAATCATCTTTAACAGTGGTCTATAAATAAACATGGTGTAGCTACTGTAGCTCAAGTGCTACTGTATAAAGTGAGTGGCCCTTTTGGCCACTATTTGCTGTAGCAGAGCAAAATGCACAGAACGTTTTCCCAAAGTGTATCTAAATGCAACTTTTAAACGTACCTATCAATTTCATAGCTATAGAACAGTTGTATAAAATCAATTTTGCATTTTCAAGTCCGTTATATCAGTATAGCTGTGATTAGCCCTGCGGCTCCATGCCTAAGTTAAACCACAGCCACTTTACCACTTTCTTTATTTAGAACCTTCTTTGAACCTCTTGCACATACTGTGGATTTGTGCTTAAAAACATTTGAAATAGCAGCTTACAGTTTTTAGTTTTTAGGAAAAAGTTGCTAAATACGATTCTGCTATTGTACATCTAATACTATATGCACTATATAGGGGGGTATCTTGGATTTTAAATGTACAGTACAGACCAAAAGTTTGGACACACCTTTTCATTCAAAGAGTTTGAATTTATATTATGGCAAGAAAAAAGCAGCTAAGTAAAGAAAAACGAGTGGCCATCATTACTTTACCAAGTGCAGTCACAAAAACCATCAAGCGCTACAAAGAAACTGGCTCACATGCGGACCGCCCCAGGAAAGGAAGACCAAGAGTCACCTCTGCTGCGGAGGATAAGTTCATCCGAGTCAGCAGCCTCAGAAATCGCAGGTTAACAGCAGCTCAGATCAGAGAGCAGGTCAATGCCACACAGAGTTCTAGCAGCAGACACGTCTCTAGAACAACTGTTAAGAGGAGACTGTGTGAATCAGGCCTTCATGGTAGAATATCTGCTAGGAAACCACTGCTAAGGACAGGCAACAAGCAGAAGAGACTTGTGTGGGCTAAAGAACACAATAAAGAACACAATAAAGAAAACTCTTTGAATGAGAAGGTGTGTCCAAACTTTTGGTCTGTACTGTACTTCACATCTATTCTCTACACTTCATAGACATGAGAGTTGCAGAAGGCCAGGTAAAATCTGAAGTTTCTGAAAAAAAAAAAAAAAAAACATTGTTAAATAACTTCTTTAACATTGCTATTTGGGGTTCTGATTTCTTTAACACTGTTACCTGTAATTTCCATTTAAAAGGAAATACAAGAAAAATATCAAATATATTTATTCATTTATTTATTTATTATTTTTTTTAGAAAAATAAGGCAATATATTAAAATCATGTTCAAATAATTTTAACAGCTTTAGAGCTTAATACCCAGGAGTCTCTGCACTGGTGAAAAGTGCATCTTCCAACTTGAGTCAGTAAATAACATTCTTAAGAACCTTCTCTCCTGCATTAACACTAAAATGTACCTCATAAAAGAACCACGCTCTTGCAACATATTGAAAGGCTTACATGTATTTATCTTTAATGATGCTACTGAGAAGGAGTGTTCTCTCATTCCCTATCATTCTCTTATAGTGAAGGCTGCTTAATGAATGCGGGACCTATTAAGGACCATCTCAAGATTGACTTCATACAGTATTAACAGGTGTTCGTGTAGATCTCATACTGAATTATCTTGACTATCTACACAGTTCTTTTCTCATTTCCTTTGTTCATGATGTTCATTATGTACTCTGTTCCCCAGAGACACTTAATGCACCGTACATGAGCTGTCTTACATGACACTCCCCAGTCTCTTCTGAGGAAATTTCAGAGCTTTGACTCGCCTCGCCAAATCAATAGCCTGTCTCCTCAAGATGACTATCAATGGCATTTGATCCAGACGAAACACAGGTGCCCCTCTAGATCACCTCGGAAGCACGAGTGCTTCCCTAAAACCCCAGCTGCTACGATGGATATACAGATGAATCCATTTAAATCCCATCTGGCACAGCCAGAGACCTGAAAGAGTCAAAAGACGAAGGAATAAAAGACTTGAAATCTGCAAAAGGAAGAGACTGACACTGTATGTGGGTTAATAATGTTGGTGCATCGTTTAGGACCAGTGCAGCAGCTGGGGGAAAAATCTGATTGCCTGAAGCACAAAGAGACTCTGGGAAATTCTGTAAAGAAAGAAAAGCAAATTGCCAAATGAAATGAGGTGTAAATCTTTGCGAAATAATCACATCACCATAATGCATTTTTATCTTGTCATCTATACATTGAGAGTTCTCCACAGAATAGTTTAACTATGCTACAGGTTGGTGGGTTAAATTGTGAACATCTGGGGTACCGATGTACGTACAAAAAATAAAAAAGATAGATTAGAGTTTTAGGAATAGAACTGCTGCTAGTGATCATGAAATAAAGCAACACAATGCAAAGTGACCGGTATAATTGACCAAGCAAATGTAATGCAACATTACAGCAACTGCCAAGTCTGTCCTTGTAAAGAGCGACTGCTCCCATGATGTTCACAGCACTCCATTTCTAATTAGTATTGTCTTTGTTTTGGACGGTTTTCAACTCATGAAATGCCATCATTTGGTGTCAAAATGTTTCCAGAGAGAAATTTGGTGAGTAATAGAGATTTACACAGCTCAGTGTAATTAAGCACCACATTCATTAATGCTAATTGCATAAAAATAAATAGGCTGGAATTAATAAAAATGTGTTTCACTGAGTACTCAGTGCACCATCACTTTTTTTTTTTTAATGTGAGGGCACTGAATCATATATGTCTTGCTTTATTATCAGTACTAATTCTGTTACTGTCTCACTGTCTCACCCACAAAAAAAAAAAAAAAAAAAAAAACTGTGATGAAACTAAAGGAGAGAGAGGGTCATTTGGGTCAAACCACATTTGTGTATATTATTTGCTTCAAAAGGCTGTAATAAAAACAAATACACTAAGGGAAATGTACAATAAGAATAACCTTATTACTCTCTCAAAAAAAAGTTACTTTGTTGGTTTAAGGGTTGCCTGAAGTATTATTCTTATTATTTTGGTGACCTAATTAAAATCTTTAAAATATGAAAAATAAGATGGGGTTGGAATACTGAATTAACCGTCGACTGAATTCTGCTGACCTATGGCAACATACCGTCTAGCTGGACCTAGAACTGAAACCTTTTCACTATATATTCATTATTAGTACATATATATGATGAACTAATAATGAATAATATATTTGAATTATTATGAAATAATAATAATCATGCATTTATTTATTTACTTACTTATTTATGCCTGCTTTAGTTGTACTAGTTATGCACTCATATGATAACGCATCTAAATCTCATACTCATACTTGAACACCATTGTTATGTTCTGGGAATTTCTGCCACTGATTTAATGCCTGCATATATCTGCTGACACACACAGAAAAACACAATATAAGAGATAGCAGAAATTAAATTATTTAGAAGACATTTTACAACATTAAACATAACTATATAGAGTGTAAATAAAAAACATCTGACCTGTAGTTCTTTAATGAATTAAAGTATTTGCAAAATGCTGCAGTATTAAAGGAATCATCTTTTTTTTTTTTTTTTTTTAAATACAGAACATGACATTTAAAAATGCTATTTGCCCAGGGTATGCAGAGGAATGCTTTGGCTATTCCTAGACAGAACTACAAAAATCGGTAAGATCATAGTGGCAAGACTTTGAAAACGCGAGAGACAGGTATGTGCTTGGAGGATTGTTTAGATGATGTGTAAATTCCTACCTCTACTTAAACGAGAACTCTCTCATATTTCAGTGAGAGGGAAGAATTTGTTTTGAAAAAAAGTAGGTATGGAGAAGATTGAAACTAGAAAATTCCATTTATTAAAAGAAGAGTGCGGAAAAAAAAGAGATCCCAGTTAAATGCTCCAAATGCAATGTGTTTCCCTCTGCTTTAGCAATGACGGGAAAAAATGCCAGGTTTTCATTATTTTATGCTGTTACACTATTTTCATTGAGACGGTCATAGTGTGGGCAGTAGAGGGTTAAGATCTCTAGAACATTCTCAGCATAGCAGTGGCACTATTGTGTGATGCACTTGTGCCAGTGTAGGAGGCTCAACAGTTCTGCTGGTGTTTTTAACCCAATTAATACTATTTGCACAAATGGAAACAGTTCTTGTTAAGCCTCCACTAGCCCTTGATCAGGATCAGTTTGTATCCACAGCATCACTGTTGCCTAGAAGTTAATAGACTGTTTTTCAACTCAACAGTGCCATCCCAGAAAAAATAGCAGCAACACTGCCATGTTTAATGTGCTCACGGCATTGCAACACCTGCTATCAGGGCTTTATCTCAATGTCACTGCTGTGGATGTTGCACCATACAAACTATACCTGCTCTGTGGGCATCTTTTGGGGGTGCTTGGGTACTGGTTTACCATTTAAAAGTGTTAATGAGCGTAGCTGCTTGGAAAAGTGTATGTAATATCCTTATGCCACTGGGCCAGGTTTGCTTGTCTAGCACATCCCATGGGTGCTCGTTCGAATTAGGATCTTGGGATTTTAATGGCTGGTTTGGCAGCCTTGAGCTTCTTGCCTGTTGGGGCCCCATGTATGGTGGACTCCACATTGACTTTTATTTGAAAAACAGGCTGGCCTTTGGTCCTCATAGGCATGAGTGAGCATTGGGTGCCCATGATCCTGTCACCAGTTTACTTGTGTATAGCTGGCAATCAATGTTATTCAGTTCACTTGCTGGTTATGCCAGTTATAGCTGTACAGTATGTATTTAATCTACTCACTGCACACTTTTTAAAAGTCCCTGAATACTTCTCTTTAATGAAATTATGTAATCAGGCATTCATGTGGCAGCAATTCTATAAAAAAGCCTCGTTGATGAAATGGGCATAGGTATAGTAGCTCACATAACCACTCACAACCACCCTACGTAGGCAGAAAAAGTAATCAGACTGCAACATTGTAAGGTACATGGACTACAACAATAGAAGACCATGTTGAGTTACACTCCCATCATGGAAGATGGAATATCCTGGGTTCCAGTGATCAGGTTTGCCAACATGGACAGGTGAAAATGCAGAGCATATAGTGTATAAAACGTTAGAAGTTTAGATGGGTATCAACAGCATGAAGCTATGCTCATAGTCAACAGTTCAAGCTGGTTCGGATGGTGTAATGGTGTTTTCTCAGCACACACTATGACAATTGTTTATGAGATTTTGGTACATCTTATGGTGGCTACTTTCTGCAGCATGATAGAACAGGGCAATTCATGAGTTCCGAATCTGTTCTAAGAGCAAATGGAGTGCACATAGAGTGTACATATGAACATGTATGCATCAACTTTTAATAATGTGTTTTATAATAGTATGGCTTTAAAACAGGTCTATATTTTATAAACTGTAGTCACGTTACAGACGTAAGTTGCTCAGTTAAGTTATTGGGCCAAATCTGCCATTTTTCTTACTATATGCTCATTGGTTTTCAAATTGGACATGTGAGTGTCTGTATGTGTATTGGAAGAAAGAACCTCTGATAGGTTGGCACCCTATTCAGGGTGTCCCTGCCTTTGTGCTCTTTAATTTCCATGGGATAGGATCCAGGCCCCGCACAATCATACACAGGATAACCGGTATGTTAAATTGATTTATTATATTATATTATATTATATTATATTATATTATATTATATTATATTATATTATATTATATTATGACTTTTAAGCTCTTCAAAATTATGAGGATTTGTGACAATATTGCATCAATTAGGTCCTTTTAATCCAATCCAGCTACACTTTTTCTGCATTTGTTTACTCAGTCTAAATGACACGAGAACAGGAGAAAGACTACAGAGTGCACACATAAGCCACAGTCACCATGGTGACAGCTATAGGCGAGATGCACTTTTATGCATTATACTGTTTGATGTTAAGTACAAAGGTTTGGCTACAGCCTGGAGGGACGGTTCAGAATTAAAAGTGCTAATTGTTTGAGACGTGCATCTCCCCCTCCGCCAGCTGTTTGGGGAATGAGAGAGGAGGTGGAGAAGAAGGCGCATCCATGCTAATTCTGCCACAGCAAATCGAGCCTTTTAGACAACCGGCCAGGGGCCATGGCACATCCGACCTGTGTGTGTGGTAGAGATGAGGGGGGAAAAAAAGCACTGCTCACTGTCTGATAGAGCAATGCTAGAGGAGAGAAGGCTAGATAAATAAATAAATAAATAAATAAATAAATAAATAAACAAAGTAGCCGTAAACTGAACAGCCTCCTCCCTCGTAAATAACAGCAACATAAACGTCATATGAACTTTATTTCAAGAGCAGTACGGTGTAATAACGAGGCTGTTTTAAAGAGGACTGGAGAAATTCATTGTCATAAGAAGGCCAGTTCCCCTTGCTTTTCCGCACTGGCCGTTTCTCAGTAGAGCGTTGACATAACAGACCTTGCCATACCACCACCTAGACATAATGACTGGGAGGTTGGATGCTTTGTTTACCACCAGCTTTTTTTTTTTCCTTAGTTCTCTCTTTTCTTCCTCTCACTCTCTCTTACCATCCATATCAGCCTCTGTCTCTTGTTCTCACTCTTTTCAAATTGAGACGACAAGATAAGCGATTGCCACAGCTCCGGCAGCCTGCTGCTCATTGATAAAACCATATCTAATCCGTCTCGGGCTCGCAACACCACCGATGCACTCGTCTCCCAGTCTGTCAACAGAGCACGAATCTATCTCTCCTTTTGAACTCTCAACCACAGTGTCAGGTTTTATCGGTGAACTTTTTTTTTAGTCAGAAAACGAGGAGGATGAACAAGCGGGTTGACTTCGACATCACACATCCCGAGTTGTCAGATTCTCTGTTTCAAAGCCCCAGTGCTTAACCCCCAAACCTTATTATATATACATGACAAAAATTCTCTTCAAGTGCTGCACAACTGCAAATAATTTGCAGGATAAAAAGGGTGCATGATGTGTTTTTCATTTTCAAGCAGCTCTGGATTGCTCATGTTTATTCATGGCTGTCAGTTGGGAGGCTTTCGGTTTCTAACACACACAGTGGGTTCTTAACCATTGCTTTGACAATAGAATCAATGATACATTTTTTACACACAAACGACCAGTTTGCTTAAATGTGGGAATTAAGAATTAAAAGGGTGGTTATGATGACAAAAGATCTACCGCCACAAGTGTTTTTTTTTCTTTTTTTTTTCCCTTAATACTGTGTAGCATTATTTGAATTACCTGGAAGTAACGAAATAGGCCTGTGATTGCATAAAAAAAGTTTTTTTTTAAATAATTACCCTGGTTTTTACAGCAGAAAGGCTGATATAAATGTCTACTATTGAATATTATTAATGCAGGAAATATTTACAATGTATAAAGCAGCGTTGAGCCTGTACACTTAGTTTTTTTCCCCCCCTTTTACAGTGCATCTAAAAGACCTGATTATGCGCCAGCAGCCAGCAATATGCAGCAAAAGGTCATTATCATAGAACGCGGGCTGGTGGGACAACAGCTAATCTAAGGGAATAGATTGGTGATCATGGGTATGGAAATAGGCAGGCAGGGGGAACAGCACAAATCCATTCATTCTCGCACAGACACCGCAGGTTCTGTCAGAGCGCTGCTGCAATGCAGAGGGGGGAAGACGAGCTTGCAACCACGGCCAGAGACGCTGTTGTCTCATTTACGGCCCAGACTGAAAGGATATCTGCAGGTGTATGCCAGGCAATTTATTCCTCCCCTGTCCTGTGTTTAAAAAAAGAGCTTGTGTCGCCTCTGACAACCGGAGCAATGCTATGGTAATTCACCCATATCATTGATGCGTAGGCTGGAGCAGGATGAAGAGATCTACGCTGATCACAGTCGGCCCACTGGCTTCCTGATTATGACACGGGAGCGGCGGCGGAAATCAAAGCCTACGACAGTGGCATTTGACAGTTCCACTGTCTGATTCCAGTGGCTTTACAACACCAGATTTTGTAAAGCCCACCAGATAACTACAAGGGGGAGGAGATCTAGCATCCTAGCACTGTGACTTTTGCCAGTCAGTCACATTAATGGCCATCCAATATATACAGCATCTCAGTGGCACACAAATGCTAACCAGTTTTTCTGCGCCTCATTAAACCATAACGACTTGAGCAAATAAACACCCTCCCCCTGATCAAGCACTATTTGTTCAGTACTATTATGGAAAGCCATGCAGCATCCACCAGGCATGGCTTGCCTATCATCATCTGGGCAGCGGCAGCGCTCTAAATCTCGTCATCTGTAATGTGTGTATGTGTGAGTCTCTGGTGTGGTTTGCATGAATATTAATTTTTACTAGTCTAACAGTAATTCTAAAAAGTAGCCATCTGCCAAAGCTGATTCAGGGCATGACTAATTTTAAACTTTACTAGTAGTGTGGGTAAACACCAATAAACAACGGCAAAGAATATGTCAAACTGCACTTTCATTAGCAGCCATGCACAGGCTACAAATTTCATTTCCAGCTCCAGTGCTTCTTTAGGCCACACTATTAAAGATGAAAACAAATAAATCAGTGCAATAAATGTGCAAAAATAATAAACTAGAGGTGTGCATCAGCACTGGAATCTTGTGGGACCAAGTTACAAAGTTACAGGTGCAGGTGGCTTTCCTCTCTTATGTCATGCTGGCAGAAGAGCTACAAAACTTGCAGCACCAAGAAAGGCCATGTGAACGTATTTAACTGCATATAATATGCCTATACTACTCTTGAAAGACACCCGCTTTAATAAATATATACATTTTAAGTGCCTCTGCTTGTTGTTTACAGACAAGATCAATTAAGCAGGCAGTTTAACTAACGAAGAATAATTCTATTAGATTCAGTTTGCATAAAAATTAGGTGTTAATCAAAATTTTAATTTCAGTCAATATCGTTGGTAAATATTTTATCCTCCTGATCCTCCAACTAAATGGTTTTCCATGTAACACTATCAACCTTGGATAAATTTTGGCTTAAAAAAAGTTATTTTAGAAGTAGCAGGCCAAAGCCTGGTGTGAAAATGAGACTTAGTATGCCCCCTTTCTTATTATTTTCTTATATTCTTATTCTTAAATTGCTATCAAAACCAACCAGGAGACGTAATACCTGATTTGACATTACTAAAATGAATAAGAATTTTTTCGGACAATTTCTGAACGAATCAGAGATTACTTCAGCGCCAGTGTAAGAGAACGATTAGTTAAGTGTGCAGCCACATCAAATGATTGAGGAGAGGTGACTGGTGCGTGGGTAATTTTGCATCTTTGATTATCACTAATGTATTTGTCAATAAATATACTACATAGCCTAAAGGAACTGTTGCTGCAAAGCAGAAAGAACATGATTGTCTAGACTGTCTTTGGATACTATACTGTCCTGTAGCATTGTATTTTCTATTTCCTTCACTGGAGTCCAAATATATTCCTACATGTTAATACTCCCAAACAAGGCACAAAACAAAGTCTATAAAGTAATGGTCTGCCAAGGGTAGAGTGGAAGAACTTGGGTTACCTGCACAGAACCCTGATCTCAACCCGACTAAACACCTAGGGTTAACACCGGAACATCGACTGCATGCCAGGCCTTTTGACTCAACATTAACACCCAATCATAGTGATGCCATTGTGTCTGAATGAACAGAAATTCCTAAATTCCTGACTCTTTTCCAGACAAGTGGTTTATAGAACAGTAGAAAGAATCCACCTTCAAACAGGGGACTAAATCTGAAATGGGATAAATATAAAGAATATGCAGCTCTGGAAAAAAATAAGAGACCACTGCAATTTACTCTAGTAAACTTCTGGAACGTCACCAAGAGGAAGATGGATGGTCAAAACCATCAAGCAAGCTGAGCTATATGGTTTTTGCAAAAAAAAAAAAAAAAAAAAAATGGTATAAAGTTACCAAACAGCAATGTGAAAGAGCATGCCAAAATGCATAACAGCTATAATTGCAAATATGAATTATTCCACCAAATACTGATTTCCTAATGTTATTTAGCTAAAGCATTAACACAACTTGTTTACAAATGATTAGCATTTTGTTTTATTTGAGTTATTAAAGATCAGCAAATACTGATTTTTGCATGATTTTGGGTTATTTTTTGATGTTATTATTTCCTCTAAATATACACTTTAAATATCAATTTAGAATTTAGGAGAAATATTGTCAGCAGTTCACAAAAATGAAACAAAACTGTTCACCTCATCAATACCTGTAAGAAAAAAAAAGAAAAAAAAAACATAAGAAATGGATTATTTTGCAGTGGTATCTTATTCTTTTCCAGAGCAGTATATGCAGTAAAAGTGATTGTCAGAGATACACATACATTTGCCCATATAGTAAAGATTAATTCATAAATATAATGATTGGACCCACAGTTTCTCAGACATGCATCCAGGCTCTTCTCTTTCCTGGCACGTGAAAAGAACTTTCTCTGGCTGTCTGAACTGACTGTATTCAAAAATCACTAAAGTGCTTCCTCTTCATCAGCACTTTGTAATTTATTTATTAAAAAATGAATTATTCCTTAATAATAAAGTATTGATAACAGAGTTACCGAGGACCCCAAAATGACTATATAATGGGAAGGTAATAAATTTCAATAATATATACTGTTCTTTAATACTTTCTAAAATAAAGATAGAAGAGGATGGTTTTGGTCAGAATTCCTTCAGAAGTTGGCTGAGAGTGGGATTAAAAATATAATAATGCCTCATTAATCAAATCAAATTCATCCTTTTTTTTTTTTTTTTCACTTTCTAGTCTTAGACCAAATGAAGAATAGTGTGTAGAATCGACTTTGTCTGGATTTCAATTCTGGAAAAGTACATGAATATGTAAAAATTTCTTGACTTTCTGATGCACTGTTTCATCGCCCCAACACCTCCTTCCCACCGCCGCGCACACAAATATACACACAATCACCAGTCGTCATCCCCATAGTGCATGTATATCAACTGAATGCTCAACACATCTCCTACAGTAGCGTGTGGTGGAAACAGACAGTCGCAGGCACTCACTAGACTCGGGGTCAGAGTTGCCATCACCCTCAGTGCGGCTGTTGGGCGATGTCTGCTCAAAGTACTCATCCTGTGGGAATCCCAGTGGCAGTGACTGAGTGGTACTGGTGGCACTGGCACTGCTGCCCACCTCCTGTTCCACCTGCCCAGTGGCATTACAGCTCTCCTGAGAACCATCCGGAAGGTGAAAGGTCACACGCCGCTGACTCTGCTAAAGACACAAACACATACGCAAACGTTGTTCAGCATGAGCAGGCAATGGCTTTGTGCTTTGACGCGGGTATGTTCGGAGACAGGAATAATGTTGTTAATAGGTATTGCACGCCGCAGCCACACACAAGGAACACAGCTTATGTAACTCTTACATTCAAATGATCTATTTCTATTGCAATTTCTCAAAAGGAACCCGAATATATAATTATATTACAGACATTATGTTCACTTAGAGCAGGAAGTAAAAACATGTATTAAGGTGCATTAAAATAGGACATGCACATCGAAAAGCAACAACAAAAAAGACAAGCTAGTTTATTCCACGTGCATAGCGTGGTGCATTTTACAAAGGTAATTGGGTGACATAAGGGTTAGGGGTTAATAAAGAGTAACCCATTATCCAGTGAAAATGATTCTTTACTTTATAGTAATTAGTTTTAAATTCCAGTTAAAAACACACTTGCTTTGCACTGCGACTGTGGGGTAGAGTTATTCCAATGACCAGCGTACATAAAGAGTGTAGCTACAGAATCTTGGACAATGACTTGTGGATTGTAGTTAAAGAAGCAGCAAAGAAAAAGGAACAGGGTATAATTCCCCTTACAACTGAAATCCCTACAGTATTACATTTTAATGTTTTTGTATTTTATTTTAACAGTTCAGTTTATAATACTGAGCCCAGTACTTACTGTCTGAAAGCATCTTTTATAGGGGAAAAAAAGGTTCTATTTGTTGCTCTATAGTTCCTCTGGCATGCTTTCGATAAAGTCAGAATTGCCTGGGTCAGAGATTAACCACAATCTGTGCCAAGCTCAATGTTGTTACCACTGTAGTAGTGAACACCAGATTTTGGCCAGCATGGTGTAGAACACAATCTCTGGCAAGGCAGTTGTTGGCCAGGATAATCAGCCTGGCAGCCACTATTAGGGAAGTTTCTCAGTCCAATCTGGCCCTTTGCATGGAGAAGATTACATCTTATGAAGACTCAGGACTGCTAAGGCATGAAACCAAAGCAATTACAGTATACTAAAGCTCACGACACTATACCAATACGCTATAAGCTGTAGCTTTTGTCATTATACTCTACTGAATGTTTTGGGTAGTGCTGAGGCACGCACACACACACACACACACACACACACACACACACACACACACACACACACACACACACACACACACACACACACACAAATCAAATTACATATTATTTAAGACAGAAATCAAACAAGACATTCTGTTAGTTTTGATTAATTGATACAATCAATCACAGACTTTGTTAGTAAATCAGTGTTTTCATGTTGTGTTTCATAAATATCAGTCTTTGAAACTGATTACAATAATAAGAAGAGTAGAACTAAAAAACTGCTAAATGGATCCTTCAAAGTCTGGAAACAGCAGAATTTTAATATGATTAAGCTTTATTTTTCATTCAAAATAATGCATGCGCAATCATAGTTTCTTTTAATAATTAAGAAAAATGTAACCCTTAATCGGGTGAAGAACCGCGTTTGATAGTCCAAACCAGGGCCAGTGCCACAATTAGAGAGAAAAATGGAGAACATAAAATTTTTATGTTTAAATAAAAGTGCCTCGGACTTTATTTGTGGGTTATATATGCCTTTTGGGAAAAGATAAAAAAAAATGTTACCCTAGATGGGCAACATAAAATTGACAACAATGAAAAAAATGTTAGGAAAAGCTTAAATAAATAAGATACACAAAAGGCTTAAAGAACAGCTTGAAATTTAGTATATACAGTATATTGTAGTATAAGTATTTCAGTGGGGTCCCTATAAAGGGTTAAGATTGTTTAAAATGTAAATACAGTACATGACTTGAAACATTATCCAACATTGGAGTGGACATCCAGTGTTAAGTGTATAATAAAAAAAATGTTTGGTATGAATAAAAGGAAGTGCAGTTAATAACTCCAAATTACAAGTTAGATCTAAAGATACAGTATTCAGTCATCCAGTAGTCTTGGGCATCATCAGTACTGCTGAATGATGGGAAATTCTTCAGTGTGATTCAAACCTGTGGTGTCATGACATTTAAAGTCAGGATTGGTATGAACATCAAAAAAGAAAAGAAAAAAAGATTATGAAAAAAGGTAGTAATGTTCATCATGCTGTACAAAAATAATCTACTGTATGCTGTATAAAAGCTGATAATTGCCATCTCCCCTCTTGGACGTTCAGTGTTTAATTGATAGAGATTCTCCACCTTCATGCAAAAATGGTGATTCCTTTTCACTAGGCTCCACCGCTTTCGACCCAGTGGCCCAATTTA
This sequence comes from Clarias macrocephalus, assembly GCA_011419295.1. Taxonomy (NCBI): domain Eukaryota; kingdom Metazoa; phylum Chordata; class Actinopteri; order Siluriformes; family Clariidae; genus Clarias; species Clarias macrocephalus. The sequence goes on along the minus strand of JAAGKR010004856.1, from coordinate 682 downwards.
GAGGAAGGAGAAGGATGTGGATCAAGTGGCCTTAACCAGACGAGTCCAGGAGCGTTATAGAGATTTTCTCGTTCAAAGAAGGAGCACTCCTGTCTCTCTGGGGACTTAGCAGCAGAGGTTTGAATGGATGACCTTTTTACAGACAGTCAATTTGTTGGAAGTAAGAAAACAGCCAAAGGCAAGCACAGCTTTGCTTGATTCTTTATGAAACAGAACTAACTGGATGTTCCTCTCTCTCTCTCTCTCTCTCTCTCTCTCTCTCTCTCTCTCTCGTTCTCTCGTTCTCTCTCTTGCATTGTGTTCACATTAGACTGAAAGCTAAAAAGACCCATTTGTTTCCCTTTTCATTTGCAGCTCTTGGACGACTTCCTGTAACATTGTTATGGTGCAAATAAAAGTGACAAAGTACATGCTCGTATTTGCTACCCTAAATTTGTGCCGATGAAAAAGCAATGATGCTGAGAAATGTGCTTGTGTTTACCCTTATTATGAACCATTTCTGTGCAAGGGAAGAAAACAAGGACTGTATTTTTGAGGGGGACAGCATTTTGTTTGTGTACTTTGTTCAGTGAAAAACATTAATAAAGAAAATGTTTATTAAAACAGTAATTAATTCAATTTCAGGATATATATATATATATATATATATATATATATATATATATATATATATATATATATA
>JAAGKR010004855.1:6524-56615 GCA_011419295.1 Clarias macrocephalus | reverse complement strand
CTTCATTCACAGGCATGAGCACACCTGCTCCGTATTTCATTCATTAGTTTTCACTCTATATAATTCGCCCAGGAACAACCGTCCGGTGCCGAATTATTTCGTGCTCCAAGCCCAGTGTCTAGTGTATCTTTTGTGTCATTGTATCTGCTAATTATAACTGTTGCCTTCTACGTTGTTGACCTTTTTTTCCCTCTGATTACGTCCTCAGCTTCACGACTCGGAATTGTTCGCTACGCTGATTGATAACCCGGCTTTGACCCACTGCTTTCGTTTTTGTCTCCGACTCTCTCTCAAACTGCACGCCGGATTCAGCGCGCGCGCTGCAGCCTTCATCTCTCCACACAGCCGCGCTCATGCGGCCGCTGCCCTCTCTGAACCCGCGCGTCGGATCGTGCACGCGCACTGCCGCATTCATCTTTCCACACAGCCGCGCTCACGCGGCCGCTGCTCTCTCTCAACCTGCGCGGCGGATTGTGCACGCTCATTTCTCTACACCGCACGCGCTCTGTGCCACGCGTTCGTTAACCCCTGTCTACAGCCACTGCCAAGCCACGACACTACCCAGTTCAGACAGCATCTCAAAGTACTGTATCCTCGATTAAACAAAAGGAGAAGTTTGACTGTGATATTGTGCATTAAAATCAATTATATTGAACCCTATCTGTTGTGTCTGCTTCTGGGTCCGCCAAGCCTGTCTCACACGGACCAGCCGTGACACTTATACAACCTCATACAGTTTGTCATAGTGCTTCAGTAGCATAAGCATGCACACTGCCAAAACTACAATGACCCCAAAACTCCTGTGGAAAACTATATGGACAATATGGATTTAATTGCAATGTATTCCATTAGTTATGAACAGTTTTTGGCGAACAGATCATCATTTGCACACCATTCTGTGTTGATTTAGACGAACTCCTCCGCACGTTGTGTGTGTGGATAGCAATTAGCCTCGGAAGCTGAACTTAAAGTCAGGGATGTTTTTATGTAGCCATATTTCTTTCTTTGAAAATGATAATTCAGCAGTCTTTCTTGTCATGCTGTGTAAAGCTTTGTAGTCTGAAGTAATTGAGTTTATTGTCCAGGGAGTGAACATTTGACAGTATGATTAATGGGATGGCTGGGCAGTATGGGTCAGCTTTCAGACTAGTCCGTTCACCTCCCAGCTTCCTGTACTTCTGTTTCCTCCACTGTAGCACCACCGTTATTCATAAATATGACATGTGACGTGATTTATGATATCAATCCTAGTCAATGTTTTTGTATTTTCTTATCTGTCTTGTTCTATTTTGCTTCATCTCTCTCTGTTACACAGACTGAACAGTTTCCTTCAGGCTTCTGGCTGGGTGAGCAGTTAGTCTGTTGGCAGGCTGGAACCACGCCCTGGCACATCTTCCCTGTCATTTCCCTCTACTTGATGAGTGAAAACCACAATCAGTCCTTTCGCATCTCCATTCTGCCCCAGGTGTGTTTTCTTGTACAGTCACATGCAAAAGTTTAGGCACCCCTTGATAAATAACAGATTTTGGTGATTTTTTTTTATTGAAAAGATGTTAACACAGTCTCTCTTGGAAATGGAAAAAATGCACACTATTTTCAGCAAACATTGATGCATAGTTATTCATATGCCATAAATTGAACAAAAATAAGAAATAAACAAATTATTATGGCACTGTGCAAAAGTTTGGGCACCCTAAGAGTTCCAGAGTCTCAGATACTTTTTTTTTACAAGGTTTCAGACCCTAATCAGCTCGTTAGATCTGATGCATGGCAACAGCTGTCATTAGTAAATGCCAATTTCAAAGCTTTACAAATACTTTGACTCTTGTGGACACTCAAAAACCATGGGTTCCTCTAAGCACCTGTGTAAGACTCTGAAAATGAAAGTTATGATGCCCACAATGCAAGAGAAGGCTACAAGAAGATAGCAAAGCGTTATCAGCTTGCCATTTCCACAGTGAGAAATGTAATGAGATGAGATCTGGAAGACCAAGAAAACTCTTGGAGAAAACTGCTTGTATCCTGGTCAGAAAGACAAATTAAAACCCCATTTGACTGCAAAAAACCGGCAGGAATATTTAGCAGACGCAGGAGTGGTGCATCGTTCCACTGTGCAGCAATGCTTGCACAGACACGACTCAGCAGAAGAAAACCTTACCTGCGTCCCTATCATAAAATCTAACGTCAGAAGTATGCAAAAGAACATCTACAGAAGCCTGATGAGTTTTGGAAACAAGTGCTGTGGACTGATGAAGTTAAAATAGAACTCTTTTGCCACAATCAGCAAAGGCATATTTGGAGAAAAAAAGAAGCAGCATTTCATGAAAAGAACACCTTGCCAACTATTAAGCATGGGGGATCGATCATGCTTTGGGGTTGTGTTGCAGCCAGTGGCACAGGAAACATCGCACAGATGGAGTGTAGAATGGATTCCAGTAAATACCAACAAATTTTGGAAGCAAACATCACACCATCTGTAAAAAGCTGAAGCCGAAAAGAGGACGGCTTCTACAACAGGACAATGATCCTAAACATACCTTGAAATCCACTATGGAATACCTCAAGAGACGCAAGCTGAAGGTTTTGGAACGGCCATCACAGTCCCCTGATTTAAACATCATTGAAAATTTGTGGGTAGATCTTAAAAGAGTTGTGCATGCAAGACGACCAAAGAATATTACAGAACTAGAAGCCTTTTGCGAGGAAGAATGGGAGAAAAATCCCAAGTACAAGAACCAAAAGACTTTTAGCTGGCTATAAAAAGTTTGCAAGCTGTGATATCTGCCAGAGGAGGCGTTACTAAGTGCTGATTATGTAAGGTGTCCAAACTTTTGCACAATAATGTAATCTTTGTTTAATGTATGACATAAATAGTAATGATGCACCAATGTTTGCTGAACATATTGGTGCATTTTTTCCATTTCCAAGAGAGACTGTGTTAACACCTTTTCAATTAAAAAAATCACCAAAATCTGTTATTTATCAAGGGGTGCCTAAACTTTTGCACAAGACTGTATGTTACTGTAGCAATTATCTATGCTTAAATGAACATGTCTGTGTAAGAGAAAGAAGATATGTATAAAGTGACCCTGGAAGTTTTGTGTGATTTACATATTTGTGTTAATAACATTCATTAATAGAATAGGGAGGAGGGATGAGACAGTTGTTGTTTTTTTTCCTTGATGTGATTTAATAAGGAGACCACACAGTATCACAATAATATCATGTGATGTTATTGTGTGTAAGTTTTATATATTAAAAAAAAAGTCCTATATTTGTTTTGGAATCATTTATAGTAAGATAAAGTTGTGTGTGTTGAGCTAACACCGGTTCGCTGTCCCGTTCTGCTCTCTGCAGCAGTATCTCAGGCCTGTAGAGGACGTGGCCTCAGCGCAGGAGGACTGCTACAAGTTCGCTGTGTCACAGTCAAGCACAGGGACTGTCATGGGGGCTGTCATCATGGAGGGCTTCTACGTCGTATTTGACCGTGAACATAAACGTATTGGCTTTGCCGTCAGCACGTGTCACGGTAAGACTCAAGATGAAGCTATTTGTATGTTTATGGTGTCTACAGTTACTTACAGTATGCGCCAAAACATACAGTACTGAAACTCATACATTTCTAACGTGCATTTGCGTTTGTCGACGGGGCATAGATCCAAGCACATGTGTTCCCAGTAGTGAAAGGGATGATTTATTGGTCCTTTTTGTTGGAAATGGGAAGGAAAAACGGAGGTAAAAGTATTTATAGTTGAATGCTATTTCCGTTCATACAGAAGTGTTCGTGAATGTGGACCGAGTTTGAAAAAGCTGCCTATTGTTGCGCAATTTCGCTGTTCTGGTAGTGTCAGCATCAGTTGTGCAAATCATCTCCCTTTGCAAAAGTATGCAGCAACCTTTGTTTCGGGATATGGTTAAGAGTCTGCACGAGCGATCAACATGTAAATCAACACGCTAATAGTGTGTATGTTAGTTCCTTTCAGGAAAAATAATCACATAGATGATAACAGGGTAATATTGTTCATCTTTTCCTTTCTGTATTGTATATTTTGCCGCATACTGTATATCCATGTAAGAGCCTTTTGTTTGCGTTGGCTGGACATTATATAACTACAGCGGTGAGGTGTTTTATTGTGAATTTCAAGTTTCAGGATTATCACCTACATGTACCTGAAAACGTACAGTAACCTCCCAATCCAAATATCATATTAAAAAAACAGTATTGCTTGCTTAATCGCTTCTGTTTTATTGATAGCATCACCAAAGAAGAAAAAAAAACATCTCATATATCTGATTGTTCTCAGTTCATGATGAGTTCCGCACAGCGTCGGTGGAGGGCCCATTCCATGGAGTAGAGCTCGAGGACTGCGGCTACAACGTGCCCCAGACAGATGAGTCCACCCTTATGACCATCGCCTATGTCATGGCGGGAATCTGCGCCCTCTTCATGCTGCCTCTCTGCCTCATGGTGTGCCAGTGGCGCTTCGCACGCTGCCTGCACCCACCAGGCTCGGGCGACTTTGCAGATGACTTAAATCTCCTAAAATGAGCCATATTTTCAGCATCTTCATTCTAAACTAGGCCACTGCTGGGACCATATTAAAAGTTTGATAAGAGGATCAGAAACAATGTGATGGTGTACTGTATATAGGTTAATGCATCTATACGGCATGTGGTTGGACTATTGTATTAAGGGGATTTAAATATTCCGGTTTGTTGGTCCCATATTATTTAGTGTTTCAAGTGTGGACAGCCATGTTGAGGCTTACTAAGTGTATAATCTCTATTAAAAAAAAAATAGAGTGTGTGTATGTGTGATTAAGAGCTCTTATGATGTCATAACCTTTACTAAACCCCAAACCTTGAGATAATGATGTGCGATTTCTGATTATTTGTCATTTATAATGCCAGCCTTTTAAAAGGAACTTACACATTTACTAACTACAGAGAGAACCTGCTATCACGAACATATTATGAAAGCTTTCAAAGATGAACATTTATTTAAAAGGTCTGTTTATGGAAAAAGCTTATCTATGTAACAAAATGCTCTTTGTATTTGCTGTTATTTTATTGACTGTGAGGCTGAGTAGTAGTTTTGTGCTGGCTTACCGTGTGGCATATGGGACTATATGCGTGAGCACATGCGCGCACACACTAATCTATTAATATAAATGTATTTTTTACATTCACAGATACATACTCATACGGAAGCATACCTGACCTATAACTAGCATTCACATAGCCCATTATCCCTTTAAGAAGGCACATGAGCTACAGTACATGCAAAGTTTGGAATTGCCTATGCAGTAAAATATATTATGTTATGTAGTAACATAAGGTATTTGTTATATACATTATATTTATGTTAAATAATATGTTATGTCAAGCTAGATGCACTTCATTCAATGCAAGACAGTTCTTTTACAGACACTTGTTTTAACATTTACTGAAATGTCTTTTTTTTTTTTTTTTTTTTTTTTTACATGAATTATACCGAACTATGCTGAAATTCTATAGTAGGTTTAAAATTGGTTTTCTGTACTTTGTGTTTTCATACAAAGCACTATCCAACATGTACGGAATACAAATTCAAATCTGACTCTTCTGTGCTTTCTGGTCTGAAATCTCTAATATCAACAAGACAGAGGATAAAAACCCCAATCAAGTCATTCCTTGTCATTTCTAAAAATGTTTTCTCATCTTGTACATCATGTCAAGCGACAGTCTCCTGGCCTGAAACTGGAAACTGTAATATTGAATAAAAGCTAATTACATCTTCATTCTAATCAATATAGACACAATCTAGTGATTAAACAGGAGTGGAACTTATTCCCAGGCAAAATGTGTCAAGCTGATGTGAAAGGCTGATGTACAAGGGGCGTTAAAGTCATAACCAGGACTCATGAAAACCAATTGACATATACAGAAGGCTTCAAGCATATTATAGTGATGAGACTCTTAGCTGCAGTAAAACATTAGAATGGTGCAAATGTTTTAAAGAAGGTTTTACATCAGTGAATGACGATCCCGGCTGAGGTTGCTCAGAGCCCACTGCAGTCGTTCCTGTGAACATTCAGTGAGTGGAACGACTGGTCCTTGAAAAATGAGCTTGTCGCCAACTTGCAGAAGAGACGCATCTGTTTGTGAGACCTGTACACACAATCATTCACCAACGCCACGTGCGCAATACATGAACTTTCCACGTCCCCCCATATATAGCATATAAAAGCTTATAGGGAGCCAGACTCAAAGGGTACCTGAATACAAACTATATACTGTATATGTGATTATTATATCAATCATCTTCTATAAATGTGTGGTATGAAGACAGTGTGTTGAAGGAATGTTCAGCATGAGCATATTACGAGTCGTAGGATGGGTACAGGACAATCTTTATGATACACAAGCAGTTCTTGGATGTGCAAGATTCAGGTGAGATTACAGACTGAAGCAAGTGTGAATCTATGTATAGCACTCAGTTGTGTGAACCACGCCCGTGTTGAGTGATCTCTTGCGGTAGTGGTTTATCTTGTGTATAATTGTGTCTACACACTTGTCAGTAGTAAGAAGTAGTAATAAAATAATAAAGGGTAGTAATACACTTAGGAAATTCTTATACAAGGGCAGGGGTAGCTCAGTGGTTAAGGCATTGGACTACGGTTCAGAAGATCCCAGGTTCAAACCTCACAACCACCAAGTTGCCACTGTTGGGCTCTTGAGCAAGGCCCTTAACCCTCAATTGCTCAGATGTAATGAGATAAAAATGTAAGTCGCTCTGGATAAGGCCGTCTGCCAAATGCCTAGATGTAGATACAATATACGAGTTATCAATCTTTTGATTATTAATATATTGTATATAGTGTATGTGCCCTAGCACTAAGGGCACTAAACACTAAAGTGTTAGCTAAGACAACCAAGCTAAACATTCACACATTTACACACCGCGGATAGGTAAATGGTTACATCTCAGGAGCCCTGTAGCCAATAAGGGTCTGTTTTCCTCAGTTTGGCCCAGGAAAACCGATGCATCTGTGTGTCCTTACCTCACAATTCCTCAGGAACTGTTGCATAATTAGTGGGATGGCGTCAACCTTCTTACAAAAAAAAGTGTCAGGTGATATCAGAAGAAATAAACCTGTTTCTTCAAAATCCATGAAATCCCCGTTTCTGAGTGAACAACCTGCAGTGCACTGTTAAATCTGATTATATATATAAAAAAAGAATATGGTAGACTCTTTATGCTGACCCTGATTCTGATGTTACTATCCACCAAAAATCAGTAGGCATTCGTCAGAGAGGTTGATATAGTAAATTGTATTGAGAAGAAATGACATATTTTCAATATTATGCGCTATTTGGTGTAGATTTATATGTATCACAGTCTTTGATAAGTACCACACTGTGTTTTGTTTTTTTAAAACTTCATGCTCACAGACTTTTGAGTTATGATGTTCTGGAACAAGTGGGTTGTTTCTCTTTGCACTTTGTCTTGATGAAGTGGTACCTATGGATAGCATAAAAAAATGACATTCAAAATATACCTTTTTAAATTTGTTACCAAATATGTAAAATGAATATTTAAGTTGCTTCTAGACTGTCACCTGATTGCACACAGCCACTCCATAGCGCACAAATGTGGCAAAATGCTCACAGTTCTTAGATAATAGGTTGTAGTCAAGCACTTCACCTAGTAAACCATTCAGTCTCCTCCTCATGTCTGTAACAGAAGATGCTGGATAGTGATGGCAGTCGTTGCTGAGTTTGATCCTTGTCCCTTTAGGCACGGGCACACTAGTGATATATTCACGCTGGATCATGGTTTGTCCCAGAAGGATGCTCCCACATGAGGGGAACACTTTCTGTAATATGTGAACGCGAAACATCCTCTGCAGTTCATTTTCATCTGAAACAGATCAAGTCAAATAAACCCTGGCCCTTATTTTAGACAAACCATTATTTACTTGTCTAATTTTAAATATTTCTCAATATATTTTTTTAATCCCTTCTGGATCAGAACCACGGGAACTGGACAAAAGACAGACCCACACCCTAATTAAGATATTATTCAGATGTATGTGGAAATACAAAATTGAAAAGTAGGAAACAATTGAATAACAAAGGACTAACCAAAATGTTAATAATGCATCGATATGTGTGGTTAAATTTGAAAGTTTATATAAGTTTTACCCAAATATATTTAAATGTAGTTTTTCAAATGTAGTTAATCCATACCAGGTCTCAGGTCAGCTAGGATCACTACTTTAAGATTTGAAATGTAGAAATAATAGTAAAGATAAATATTTATTTTCACTTTTATTTACACTTAGTTATACTAATATTAGTATTATACTAGTACTACATATACTAGTAATAATATTATACTTAGTCTTAGTCTCTACCAGGTATGAATGGACCCCTGGTTCTACTTTCTACTTCAATACAGCTCACATGTATTGTACAAAAAATGGAAACTGCAGTTCACCTGATAACAAAATGTAATATTATATACAATATTTTCAGTGTGTAAGGAAATATATAAAATATCTAAATATATAAAATACATAAGAATGTGTGTGGGATGGGGTGGGGGGGGGGGGGGATTTGGGCGGAGGGGGGGGGGTATTGGGGTGGTTTGGGGGGGAAGGATACATGAGAAATTAGTCAGCCTCAATGAATCGGTCCAGAAGCACAATGATGTAAAATGCTTTCCTGATAATGAATAATCCTAATTTCGGAAAATTCTCAACAAAACGGAATTCACAGTCTAATACAGTGGAAAACAGCTCCAAGACAAAATGGCTCCAGGGATTCCCCTTGCGATTTAAAGGTGCAGAAACAACACTGTTATGTTTCACGTTTGCGATTAGTTTCCATGGGCACAATTACGGTTTTGGGCCACATGATGGGGAAAGGGGGCAGATTTAGTCGAGCGGACTGGTACGCTTTACATTGTATCTTTGTGTTAAAGGCAATACTTGTTTGTAAGTCATTGACTACCTGTAGCTACTTTGTATCTGTTTTCTCTAGTGTCTCACAAGATCCTTTTTTTGTTGTTCTGGAATTTATTTATATTTTGACCCATTTATTTATAAACATTTGTTGAAAAAATTTCAACAATTAAGTCATTAAAACTGCTCTATGCCTAAATTTCTGACTTCAAAACTATGTATGTGATGTTAGTGATACAGTCCATTCTAATGTAGATTACAGTAGTGTCTAAGGAAAAGTACAAGTGTGTAGTGCATTTGTAGTCAATGGTGTAATGTAGAGTTACAGTTGTATCGTCAAATCTATTCTACGTCTAAAGTGAGTCTCATGGCTTACTACACTAGTATTGGTAGTAATTAAAGTGGGGTGAGGTTTAAAATAGGGTAATGTGATTTCGACTTGTCTGAGACTGTGGATCTAGTGGTTTAGTCCAGTCTGTAGTAGATCACAGTGGTGCAGTCCACGTTGAAGCAAGAGTAGAGCTGTGTAGTCAAGTCTTATGTAGTAAATCTAGTGGTGTCGTCCAGTTTTGCAGTTCAGTATGAATAAGTGATTCTGGTTGTGTGGCCGCATGTGAAGTTCTGCTTGTCACCTGCAACTGCGAAATGAACCACTTGACCATCTCCCTCGTATACCGCCCAGTGTGAAAAACCAATGGGATATGCAAATTCAATTAAATCTCCAAGCTGTCCACAACATATGATATTCTTTATCTGTTAGCAGTAAAAGCAGAGAAAAGGTACAAAATATTAGATAAAGTAACAACACTGTACTACTATAAAAATATAAAATAGTTCGCAAATAACTGATTAATACGCTAAGATTTACCTCAGCAGAACAAGCCATTCTGGTTCTATGTTTTAATGTGGAGCATATAAGCTTGACAAGAAGGTAGGAAATAATGATAACAGTCGACTTTTGAACTTTGTTACTAATACGTCGAAAATATTATGCAATGGGATCATAAAAAGTACAGTTAAACCCTGCTGCTAAAATACTGAATGTTGTGACTTCCAAACCAACAACAACACAGATTTATAATTTGTGCAGATAGCATTTATTACATATAAAAGCGTATCAAAATCGTACAAAAAAACCATAAGAGCAACATTAATATTTTCTAGACAAAAAATGCCTAATGCTACATATTAATGAACTATCTTAAGGTAAAATACTGGCTTTCCCAAGGCACTTTGAACTGTGATGCTCACATGTGTATGTGAATATGGATGCAATATAATATTTTCGTACCAAAGTATGCACAGCTTATGACTTTTATAACTGACCATTAAGTTTCGTCAAAACTGATCTAGATAAAAAGAGACTTTACATTATATTGGGGAAAAATCATTGAATGTACTATATGCAAATATTAAGACCATGACAGTTAAGGACATGTGGACGGCTTGGCGTGTATAATGGACCTAGATGAAACACAACCTAAGGTGTATTTAGGTAGTAGACATAATCTTCAGATTCACAAAATTCACATAATTCAATATGGGTTCATGCTTAAAAAAATGTTTAAAGTTGTTTAAAAAACTTTATGTGAGATAACGTTATTTATGAAAATGCAGTTCATCCGTACCACAAAGTTGATCTAAAACAAGCATACATTCTTTGATTTCTAAAACATTTTTATGACAAACAAATAAAAAATTATAAAAATAAAAAAAAAACGTTAAAATTTTGGTATTTTCAATACTATCAGTGACACAATTCTTCACATGATTTAATTTCAACCATCTGCGCTAAGAAGTGAGCTGAACGAACAAATCGGCTAAGAGTAATAGAAAAACAAATACACACACATAAAAAAAAAGTGTGTTGGAAATGATTAGTGCAAAGATTTCATATATATACAAAACAAAATAACAAACACAAATAATACTGTGCTTGAGTCAAGGCTCTGCTGAACCATGGCAGTACCTGGCCCTGTGTTAATGTTCTAACCAATTCTTACCTAGTGCCCTGATTTGAAACACTCCATGTTAACCACATTTACAGAAACCATAAAACTGGTTTCGGACATGACATGTTCCCAAACCCCAGTACCTTCTGAATAAACTGTGTATGGATTTCATAATGGCAGAATGTCTTCTAATGGTGTCCATTTGGTTTTGTTGAACTTCAGAGCAGACCCCTATACATGACAAACATGGATGGTGTAAAATAACAAATTTTCTCCAACTTTCCAACTTATTACTTAGTATTTTCTGCCTATGGCTTGTATAGAAAGCCAGAAGTGCTTCATGTTGGCTCATGTTACAGTCTTTGGAAATGTTCAATTGAAGACATCTGAACAGACATACAGTAAAAACAAACAAACAAACAAACAAACAAACAAACAAACAAAAACACACACACACTCTCACACAAGTGGAATCGAATGCCATCTTAAAGTCAAAAACAGGCAGAAATATTTTTGATTCTCTCCTACATACACATGGCAGTGATGTGCTGGCAAAGCAGCTCTCAAGACATTTATACATTATTAGTAAATGTTCCGAGAGCTAGTATCTCCTGAGGACCTCCTAATACTTGATTGTTGTACTTCTTTAACCTGGTGTTACGCTAGCTTATCAGGTTCAACTTTCTTCTCTGATAAAGGTTAATGCCACCATTTAGCTTTTTTTTTTTTCTTCCCCCGAATGGCTTTTACTTTCAACAGGTAGATGTTTGTGTGTGTCAGCAGTCTTGATGTGAAATTGTCCTTTTAAAGGAAGCTTGCACTTTGTTGCTATCGTCAACCTCAACACCTAAATTACTGTCGAACCTTATTCCAACATTATCAGTTCAGAGAAACACTGGATGTGATACACGTACATGAAACGTCTGTTTCTGGAATGTCAGGAGGAGTGTGTGCTTCCATTAAAAGAAAAATTGAAAATGATGGACAATGGGACAAAGGACAAATCTCTAACTGAATCCTCCTCCAACCTAAGTGATTAGGCTGTACAGTCTCTCATTCACGTTACGTGTCACTACCACATTATTCGCTTGCTCCCCGGGCCATCTCTGTCCTCAGAAGTGTTCATCTCGGGGGTTGGCACAGGAGTTGAGCGGGCGGAGGGTTGGAGTACTAAAGTCGGCGTTGAGCCTGAGATATTCAGGCTTTCTACTGAATCTGCATTGAGCAGGCGCTGGTTCTCGTGTTGCGGGCAGATGACGTAGCGGCCCGGCGGGTGAATCTCTGCTGTCGCGACCGATTCTGAGCCCTTTAATGGGCCCAAAGAGCACATGCCAACGGCTATGTTGGGCTCCCGTCCCCCGACAGCCCCCAGCTCTCCTGATGACTCCTCCATGTTGACGTAGAGGATCTCGTCAGGATCTTGCGGGTCAGGAAGCTCTTCCAAGGCTTTCTCAAGTTGGCAACACAAGACTTCAAAGCTCGGACGGTCCTTCGGGCTGAGCAGCCAGCAGGAGAACATCAACGAGTATCTGAAGGAAAGACGTATACATGATATGAAACAAATATGAGCACATTTCCACGATTATTACTAAAGCAAACAATTCAAAAAAACACACTCACATGCTGTCCAGGCAGTCTGGAGGCTGTTTCAGGCGGTTGCCTTGTCTCAGATAGTCGTAAATCTCACTGTTCTCCACGCCGGGGTACGGGGTCTGACCACGTGTAGCGATTTCCCACATCGTAACGCCAAATGACCACTGATAAAAAGATATGCACAGTTAATTATAAGAACAAAATGATCAACTTGTATTACATAAATATTTATAGCATGTTATATTTATCTAATTTATTTTTAAGTTGTCAATGTGCTAAATTTTAATGTTGCAGTTTGTCAGCTTGTCTGATTCTTCAACAATAATAATAATTTTTGCAAAAACAATAGTATTTGACACATTAATCTAGCAAAAATACAAGCATTCTTATAAAATATTTTCGATTAAAATAAAAATCTAACAATGCTTTTAGTAAAAAATTTTTTTAAAGGTGTTAAAATATTATATTATTTTATATTTTAAAAACATGGATATGTGAAATGAGGGAAAAAAATCTTTGTAATGTGTAATGCGGTACACAAAATCACGGTTAGCTCACCACGTCACTCTTGGTGGTGTAAACTCTGTCTGCCAGGCTTTCAATCGCGATCCACTTGACAGGCATTTTTGAGATGCGGCCCTGTCTGTAGTAATCACCGTTGTAAATCTTCTTAGAGAGCCCGAAGTCAGCAACGCACACGTTCATGTTCTCGTTTAACATGCAGTTACGTGCTGCCAGGTCTCTATGGATGAAATTCTTGCTGCTCAGGTACTCCATTCCTCGAGCGATATCGGTCATGAACTTCACCAGCATCTGAGATGGTAGATACTGCAAAAAATAAAAAACAGGAAAAAAATTAACCATGAATTTACTGTACACTAGGGGGCGGTAGAGTACTTTCATTGTTCAATCTATAAGCAAAAGGTCCTATCAGAAAGTCTCAGCAATTTCGGATTAGTTTGTTTTTATTGAGTACGTTAGATGATGTTATAATTACAATTACATGAATAAAAATTATTTTGTAATCCCTTCTGTTTTTAACATGTATGACGTTTCATTGGGACCATCTGACAAAGCAAAAGATTTGAATGTTTAGTTTCATTCTTTCTGTAATTAAAGTGAATGCATGTTAAAGTAAGGAAAGCTAAGCCTTTAACAGTAGATATTTTTCTACAGCAGCCTTATGTATATGTGGGTTTCCCTTTTGCAACATTATTTTGGCCTCATGTAGGTTTTGCATATTGACATAATGTCTATGTTACTACAATTAATTTGCATTCGTTAATGCATGTAATTCTATTTAATGAGTTTAACATGAAAACGCCATTATTTACACAATTTTGTTTAAATATTTTACTTGAGTAGAAATTCTGTTGATACAGGAAGCGCTTGTTTCATCTTGATGAAGGATGGAAACCTTTAGAGGAACGCGGTTCTTGATTATTAAGGCATTGATTCACACTGTATACCATAATGCACTTGTGAAGTTTTTAAGTTCACAACATTTTCTACTGCGCGCGCATACGTGTGTGTGTTTTCGTGAAATGCAGTGCAGATACTCACTACAGGTGAGTCTCCAAGTCTTGAGTAGAGTAGGTAGCTGTGCAGGTCACCGTGTTTCATGTAAGGCAGAATCACCACAGGAGAGGGAAACCCTTCACTCTCTACAGTCTGCAAACACACTCCTGCAACACACACACACACACACACACACACACACACACACACACACACACACACACACACACATACAGATTTAAATTATAACAGCTGTCTCTATGAAATTGTGGCTTAACATGCGTAGTAATATCTAATTATTAATTTTATAACAATTTGTTAACTCTGCATAGCTTTTACCATAAAAAGATGTGTTATACATTATAATTGTTTCTTCCGCAAGCTGTGCGTGAGTTTTTATAAAAATTAAATAGGAGAGGGGGGGGGGGGGCAGAGAGAGAAAGAAAGTGAGGCAGAGAGAGTGAGGGGGGTGACAGAGAGGCGGGGAGTGTGTGTGTGTGTGTGTGTGTGTGTGTGTGTGTGTGTGTGTGTGTGAGAGAGAGAGAGAGAGAGAGAGAGATAAAGAGAGAGAGAGAGAGAGAGAGACACTGGACATGGTTCCTATATTCCACTTCAATTCTATTTAATTTAATTGTATTATTTGTACATAATGTAAATTTAAGTCTTTAACTGCTAAATGTTTCTCTATATTTTCTTTACTTAAAAAAAAATTCTTGTCTCATAAGGTACTTTATATTCTAATTGAAAACTCCTATTTTCCTTATCTTTAAATGTTTAGGTATAAGCATTTCAGCATGGCCAGCATTTACGTTCTCGGGTGTGTGCGTAGTTACACAAGCCGATACAGCAGGTGGCAGTATGCACCTACGTTTGTGAGTGTCATTAAACACAAAAAGAAGTTGTGAACAAGGACGGTGACCTTTACAGTGTGCCTAATATTATTGATATTTCAGAAGAAAAAAAAAATGTCAAGAGCAGCGCTCTCGTACGCCTTCCTGCTTTAACAGCAGTGACTCTGTAGGTCGGAGGAAGAGACTGGTGCATGCTACAAGCACTCAGGAGGAGACGGATGTCACGAATGACGTCGGGTATGAACAGCGATCTATGTCCGTGTTCAGATACGGTTGACTTCCATATCTGATGCAATCAGTGCCTGAGACCACCTCTCCGAGCAGACTTGGACGTGGTCCCCGAGCACGGAACGATTGTGTTCTCGCTGATCAAAATGAACCGGTCTTGGGGTCTAACATCAAGCATCAAGGCATTACTGTTTCGTTTCAATGAATTAATATTTACCGTCTTGACTCGGTTAAATCTGGTTAGTTCATACGAAAATGACATGTGTAGCATGTGCAGGATTGGTTTTGCTCACCCAACAGCCTCATGACATTCTGATGGTCAAACTCCTTCATACAGGCTGCTTCTCTCAGAAAGTCTTCCATCTCAGTGCGTGTACAAATAGCAACTGAAAAAAAACAACAATACTTTGTTAGTTTATGAAGCAACTTAGCAAATCCTATGCAGTGAGGATTTGATTCATTATGGTATGTAGACTCACTCTTCATCGTCTTGACTGCTACTTTAAGCACTGAGTCCTCTTGCGTCAGCAGGCCTTCCATAACGGAGCCAAACTCACCTGTACACCACAACACACACACACACACACACAAATACTTTTTAATTTAGTGCACTTACTTAGAGGCTATTAAGCCATTGCGGGATGTAAAGCTCACCTTCGCCGAGTGTTTTTCCCAGTGTTAGTTTGTGTCTATCCACCATAACGTCCTGCAGCTTCTGTTTGAGTTCATCACTGATGCCCAGCGAGTTCACTGCAGAGAGAAACATACTTGAGGTCAGATTTTGAAAAATATCTTTATATACAGTAACTGTGACACATTATCCCAAATGTAGTATTTTTTTCCCCTTTTCTCAACAATTTGCAATTTACAATAAATACTAGTTTAATTGCTTAATTCTGCAATGCACCAATCAGCCGAAGGTCCCTACTGTGCTGCGAAACTCAGTGCTGCGTGTGAAATCCTCTGTCCTGCCCTTGAACTAATTCAGATTTTTACTGGCAGAGCTGATTATCATATCAGGCACCTGTGAGCTCAGATTCGTTCATAGGTATAACAGTATCAAAAAAAACAACAACTCGGGTTGGTTGTAGTGAATCCTGAAGTGCGCTTACACATTTACTAAAAGATGGGAAAACCCTCTGCTGCTCTTGTCAAGAACACCACGGCTAAATAGGACTGGAAAAGTCTGTTCTTGCTTTAAACATTCCCACAAGGGAGAAAAGTGGAAGGGAAGAGGCTGCCAGGGAATTTACACACACACACACACACACACACACACACACACACACACACACACACACACACACACACACACACACACACACACACACACACACAGACTAGAAGCAAGAAAAATAAAACATGTGCTTCATCTTACACAAAAGTCTGATTTCATTTCTCCCTGGCTGTTTTCTCTGATAAAGCATTACATCATAGTTCACTTGAACCATCTGCTTCACACATAAAAAAAAACAACAAAAAAAAAAAACAAGTGAGGTCAGATACAATGAGCCAACCCACTTGGTCCGGCCAGTTACATTAGTTGCGTCAGTCAAATGTGCTAGAAAGTCAAGGGTGGGACATATGGATAGGAAAACATCACAATGGAGTCTAAAGAAAAATCATTAATGACAGATTGGTTTGCTGCCTACGACATGTCATACTGGTTCTTCATTTATAATGACAACTAATGTTCCTATTCTCTTTTTTCCCTCGCTTTTGAGGTAAATGAAAGAAATACCAGCTTTTCAAGCTACCGAGCAAAGCACTGGGCCTGAAGAGTCTTTGTAGTTGAGAGATATCCTAAGCTGAATATTACTTAAGTAAAAGTAAAAGTCCTCCATTTACATTTGTACTTGAGAAAAAGCATAAACGTTCCCGCCTTTAAATTTACAAAAGTAATGAGCTTGTATAGGCCAACTGTAACCTTTACTGAATAATAAAAGAGTCTCTCTCTATCTGTGCTTCCAACCTGTAGACAGGCTGTTTTCGTCGCTATCAACAACCATCTTCGTGTCTGACGCCAAACACCTGCTGCACGATTAAGCATTTAACTGAGCGGAGGCGAATCACGCAATTATTTGTATAATAGTCAGCAGGTGGCGATATTACCACGTCAAATGCTGCACACCACTTAAGTGCGTAGTTACCTTCCACGACTGTCTATTATTATATACATAGTTTAGATATGTTCAAGTCCTTGTGCATGTAGCTGCTATTGGGATAAAAAACATATGAGATCATGCATATTTACCTGATGTATGCGGATGTGTAGGCGGGTAGTCAGTGCTAAGATATTTTTTTATATGTTATACCTCATTTTACTTCATTTTAGTCTATGATGAGGTCATATCCAAAATGGCATATTTTCACATCATTTAGCGAGAGATGTTCTGCGGATACTGACATCAATTACCTATTTTGCTGAAGGAATAAAGAAACTTTAAACAAGCTTATCCAGATTTGGGAGTCCAGCTTCCCCAAGCAGTATTCTACAAGGGTCGTTCAACCGGGAGGTGTAAAATAACACGCGCAAAATAACAGAACACTGTAACTCTTATCATTTCTCTCTATATAAAATTCCCTGCTACACTAATGCACTTATCCCAAAGCATCACTAGTGCTAGCGTACCATGAAGATGAAATAATAATAATTCAGTATGATGGAGCAACAATCGGACTACATGTCTGAAATGCTGGCCTCCCGGGAACTCCTTTAATGGCCCACACATGTGGAAATGGGTCAGGATCTTAAGGGGGATGTGGCAATAACTCCCAGCTGAGTTTCTGTAATGTGTAAGTGGTGTTTGTGAATAATTGTACGTACAGTTCCCACAGCCAGATGCATCTCTTTTCCCAATTCTACTTTTTGAATGCTCACGAGACTGACTGCAGTGGATTCCTTTGCTGAATTGTCATTTATGAGCGTACAGACTTCTTTAAACCATTTGCGCCATTCAGATGTTTTACTGCAGCTAAGAGTCTCCTGATCATACTGTGCTTGAAGTCTTATGTAAATGTCGATCAGTTTTATGGCTTCATTCACATTCAACACAAGTCCCAGTTTGACTTGAACACCCCTGTAGAAAACAAATCTTCTCTAATGACACATTTTGATATATGGGGAAATAAAGATATAGCTTTATATTAGAGGTAAATGTCAAAGTGGTTGTTCATTTATTAGTTATTTATCAATCTAAAAAGTAGAAAAAACTTACACAAGCAACTTAATGCATGGGCTAGCACAATAATTTGCCATGAAAAGAGCTCATGGCCCATAATTCATACTGTCCTATCTTACTGAAAAGGGTCTCCTGGAGCACATCTGGTGTGTTTGTGTATATGGTGATTGCTAGTGTTTTCCTGCAGCTGTGAGCTCACCATAAACCCCATGGCATGCACACAACTATGTGTTCAGTCCTCAAACATGCTCTCACATGCTGAGTGCAAATGCA
Source organism: Clarias macrocephalus (assembly GCA_011419295.1). Lineage (NCBI taxonomy): Eukaryota > Metazoa > Chordata > Actinopteri > Siluriformes > Clariidae > Clarias > Clarias macrocephalus. The sequence continues at coordinate 38,070 of JAAGKR010004855.1, read as the reverse complement.
TGTTTGTTCTTGTGCGAACGTACACTTGGACACGTGAGCAGGTGGCTAAACTGATGAAGAGCTCTACGGAATATAGTCGAATTCCTTCCTCTCTTCATTCAAGTAGACTTTCCTAGTAGTAGAGTTTCTTCCTTGACTGTTCTGTTGTCAGTGTTCATGCTTTTTTTTTTTTTCCTCAGCCACTTTGTCACAAAGGCAAGCTGAAACGAAGCAGGGAGGGTAATATAAAGGAAGCACTGTCTGAACTAGAGCATGCATTGACACTATGAAACGTGATGCCGACTCGTGTGTATGTGTGTGTGTGTGTGTGTGTGTGTGTGTCCATTCTTAAGAGCATACAGGTGCTTATCTATGCTACGGGTACATCTGCACGCTGAGAAAAAGGTTATATCTAATAACATCCAGCCATATTTCACCAGTTATCTATTAAGGAATCTGAGAAGGGATTTATAGCGCTAGATATGAGAACTACCTTAAATTAGGTATAAGAACTACCTTAAAAACTCCCTTCATTTCTCTATATAATCACTTGCTACACTAATGAAGCATTCACTAAATAGAACGTTTTCTCAGCCCACCAGAACAATGATCGAACTGCCTGCGTCTCAAACATTGACCTCTCAGGAACTCCTTTAATGGCCAAACATGTGGAAATAAGTCCCAGATGACTGTTTGTACAGTTCCCACAGACAGGTGCCTCTCTTCCACAATTTGGTGACAAGTTATCAATCGATTTTAAAGGATCAGGTGGATATACAGTATTCGCTGAATGTTCCCGTGAACGACTGCACTGGGCTCTGAGCCCTCACCATTGTGCGAGTTCAGCTAAGAGTGTCTTCACCGTACAGTGCTCAAAGTGACAATCATTTTTACGCCTTCATTCATGAGAAATCAGTTTCTCAGTTTGAGAATAAGTCTCGGTTTGACTTGAACGCTCCTCATAAATGTCCACGAGAGAAGAAAAGCAGGATACAGTCCCAGTTTCCTGTGGGAGGAAACAGGAGTAGCAAGAGGGACCGGATCAAGCATGGGGAGAACATTCGAACAATTTACAAACATACAGAGGCAAGATTCGACCCCCAGCCTTGGAGGTGCAAGGGTAATTGTGTTAAATTATTACTTATGTTCATATTTACTTGACACTTAGCGGTCATTGAAATAGACATTCACATCACATATCTAGCCAGCTAAACCAAACACTATAAAAAGCCCTTTCAGATATAATAATAATTATAATAAGTGTGTTCAGTGTGTTAAGGCTCTGAGTTAGTGGGCGGAAGGTCGGCGGTTCGAGCCCCAGCTCTGCCTGGTTGTTATGCGAAGAAAGGATTTCACTGTTCAGTATTGTACATGTGACAAATAAAGGTTTAACTTAACTTATAATACAATAAGAGTTACTATTTAATGCAGTTACTGTAGATGAAAGAATCTTTCAACTTTAACCCCAAAACAAAAAAGCACCTTGCAAGCATTTTGTCTGAAAGCTTAAGGCTATTGGTAGTTTTGGAAACACACCGCAGCATTCCATGTTCCAAATTTTTTTTTAAAATACTGCAAGGCAGAAACCGTACACCATCAGTCCAGGGGTCAAGCCTTTGACAGAGCTGCAGAGTGCACTCCTGAATTTCACTCGCTCAGTTTTCATCATGTTTGGACATGCTGAGAGATTGCAATCTCACTCATGAGACATCTTAACATACTACATTCTGACACTACAGATTCTGACAGATTGTTGCACTCGTCAGGTGTTTCAATGAAGCGATACAGTCTGTAAATGAGTGTTGGAGGTCGAAACTAAGTCAGACTTACATGTGGCTTCGTTGGTGCGCCGGCTGTAGGTGCGACGCGCTCGATACCGAACCACCAGCTCTCCTCTCTCCATCATGGGCTCGAACGCCTCACTGTGGCCATGCAATTTAAATACAGGAGTGTCTGGTTAGATCGTCATTTTCCCTTTTAATCTTTAGCATGAGAATGTTTTTGTAAATGACATGTTAAACTGGTCAAAATTGTATGAAAGGGAAACAGAAAATATAGTCAAATATACTCTGTACATCCCAATACACCACCAGTCTTTCTCCATTCTTGAGGAATAGTTCTCCAGGCTTCCTGAAAGACCTTTTTGGCTCTCATTTTAAGTCCAGTCCCTGTACCTGACCAGTATGCATTTGAACTTCAGCATGCCAGCATCGTTATTACTCACCCAAAACGTGTTTCTTTCCTCCGAAGTTTGGCCATGTATATAGCCATGAGCACTGCTAGACCTATAGCTACCGCCACAGCCATGACCACGTACCACCAATGCCAGGACAAAACTGAAGATGAGGGTTGACCTGAGAAAAAGAGAGAAAAAAAAAAGTGACCAGTGTTAGAAAGTCACTAGAAATTACTGATTGAATAACAAAAATAGCAGCAATTTTTGAAAAGTGTTGATGTATGAGCTACATTATTTGAGTATCTTCTATTCAATCGGACTATTGATGCTCCCCACGTGCATTAATGAGCCTTGGCTGCCCATAACCTCTTCACTGGTTGACCAGTTTTTCTTCCTTAGACCATATTTGGTAGTTCCATTGGTGACCATTGAAGACAAGGAACATCTCACACGTTCCGTTTCTGTTTTGAAGTTGCTCTGACCAAGTTGTCTAGCCATCACAATTGAACTCTTGTCAAAAATGGACAAATCTTTACGCTAGCTCATTTTTTCTGCTTCCAACACATTACAACTTCAGTGACCATATGTCAATCAACTTCAAAGAGATAATGTTCACTTGCTGCCTAATATATCCCACCCACTTCCAGGTGCCTTTGTAACAAGATATTGTAACTGTAGCTGGTGTGACATCTGTAACACCGTTTGCCTTTGATTCAATTATTGATCGTAATAAAGGAGGAGTTTGCTATTTTTAGAGATTCCTGTTGATTGTGTTTTAATTGAATTTTTAATGTTTGCATTTTCAACTGCAAATGGAAAAAAAACTGATAAAGCATCCACAATGCCTTAAATGCATTAAAAAAGTTATACCCTAACGACAGGTTTATAACCCCCCCCACCCCACCCCCTCCCAAAAAAAAAAAAATATATATATATATATATATATATCAAACTGCTTTTGAGGTAGATGTTCTTCCAGGTGACCAGACTGCGTTGCATTGATTATTCTATGGCAAGTTATCAAAAAAAAGTTATCAATTCTGATTTTATAATAATCTCAGGAGGTTAAGGACAGCAAGAGGATACAGGACTGATCATCACCATGTCAACCAGTAAGTCAAAAATATGTGTTTTGGTAATTGTGAAAAAAAAAAATTATTCAGATTTGTACATTTTAATCAAACCTGTCCTGAGAGCACAGTGGGACTTGTTTCATTTTTTACAGCATCTGTAAATTCTTCTTTTTGGTTAAATTTTAGTCAGAAGAAAGTTAGGAAATTATGCCAGTGACATTTTTGCTGGTAGAGAGAGAGAGGTGGAGATACAGCAGCAGATGGAAGCCATCAAGCTGAGTCACTTAATAAGGTGGGAACACAGATACACCTCACAATTTCAGAAGCACCAATATGTCACACAATATGGTGGTGCCACCCTGGACTATTATGTGGACCATTAGGACAGACAGACTGGAAAACATTTGGAGACAGACTTGCAGCAGCTCTGTGTGTGTGTGTGTGTGTGTGTTGTGTGTGTGTGTGTGTGTGTGTGTGTGTGTGTGTGTGTGTGAACTTTTCTCAAACATGACCTCAGTGCATGGCCCTACTTTACTACAGGGTGTGTCCCAGCTTTTTAATATGTTTAGCTCATACTCTTACTCGTTCTTTTCTCATGAATATCTCTCCTTGTCCTTCCTGTCCCTGTCCCACGTCTCTCTTTGCTGCCCCCCTTCTCTCTCTCTCTCTCTCTCCCTCTCTCTCTCACTTGGCCTCTATTGTCTGTTGTATTCAATGTTAGACTAAGCAAACAGAGATGTATCATGGTGTTAAATATTTATGACTTGCCCCCTTCTAACAACCCCCCCCCCCCCCCCGCCTTTCGTTCCCGTCTTGTCTTGTCTCTTGCTTCCTCTTTACGCTTAGGAAACATCCCACAAAAAAGAAACCAGCAAGAAAGGAGAAGGAGTTGCAAAATATTGGGAAAGTACATGAGATCACTTCCATGTGTGTGTGTGTGTGTGTGTGTGTGTGTGTGTGTGTGTGTGTGTGTGTGTGTGTGTGTGTGTGTGTGTGTGTGCCCACTCACCTGTCGAACGAGAAACATCTGTAAATGAAAAAGAAACAAATTACTAAGTGTATACATGATCATTTTTATTGTTTTGAATTGAAATGGATTTTTCGCTTCAGTGCCTCTTCCATTCTCATACCTGCGGAAACAAGAGACAGTGTCTGCATCTGGGTCCACGGTCCATATCCTGCTCCCGTGTAGGCACGCAGCCGGAAGGTGATGTTTGGTAAGGACGCGTTAACAGACAGCTCATTTAACATTCCTATGTCCAACGCAACCTGAAGTACAGAGCGAGAGGACAGTGTCAGGACAGTACAGTATGAAAATATCCAGGCATCACTGTGCAAAGGGTTAATTTGTAAATTATAATAATCTGAAATTCATAGAAATATGTAACAAAGTTACAAATGCAATTGTTCATTCTTGTCCATTTATTTACCAAAATAAATTACAAAAGCTCTCAGTCCACTGTTTATCCTTTTACTGTCTGCTCTACAGCAGCACGGTGGTGTAGTGGTTAGCACTGTCCCCTTGTCCCCTTGGGTCCAGACTCGATTCACGTCTCTGTATGCATGAAGTTTGCATATTTTCCCCGTGTTTGTTGGGTTTCCTCCCACAGTCAAGTGACATATAGTCACATATGCATATATAATTGGCGTTCCCAAATTGCCCATAGATTGTGAGTGTGCATGCCCTGTGATGGATAGGCACACTGTCTAGGGTGTACCCCACCTCGTGCCCTAAGCCTCCAGGGATAGGCTCCACACCCCTGTGACCCTGAATATAGGATAAAGCGCGGTATAGAAGATGGGTGAGTGTCCATTCTACATCTTTCTCATGAATCATTCTTTACATCTGTTTGTCCTGCTTTCCTTTACGATGCTAATATGTCCGTATAAGAACCTGGCCCAACGGCCCAACAGTGGCAACCCGGTGATGGTGGGGCTCGAACCCCTGACGCTCCCATCATCAATCCTGTCAACCGCCTGTGCCAACACTGCACCACTTATGTTATAGATGGCTATAAATCTTTGCAAAGAGTACATTTTTAGAATTGTAAGAACTGCAGTCATTTCCAGGACGGTATATAACACACACTGTTTACCTCGAATTATTTTTGCACTTAGCACAAGCTAAGTAATCAAAATAATTAACTATGAACATATCAATAAAAATAATTTAAAGAATAAAACTGTATGTCTGTTAAAAGTATGTCTGTTCATGTGTGTGTGTGTGTGTGTGTTTACCTGTTTTATATAAGGTGTACTGTACTCAATCATGTAGCCCTGTAGCTCCCCATTAATCTCGCCGTCAGGCTCTGCCCAGCTGATCAGCAACTCTGTCCCGTTCAACACAGTAGTGATGTTGACTGGTGCACTGTCTGGAACTAAACACACACATATTCACATTAGGTACAATCGTAACCATAGGTCATACAAAGAAAATACTTTGTTATACTGTATATTACGTCCTTATTTTGACCTATTCAGATTATTTCAAGGCAGGATGTCATTATGCTATTTCTACCTGCCTCATTATCAGAGCTTAGGTGTGTAATAAGATTTTTACCAATCTACCAGTTTGAATTCCATTAAAGCAAATCTGACTTACTTACAGTATTTTCTGGTTTACAACATATAGAAATAACTAATTATGGGGTACTTCCAGAGTTATGGATATGACATTTCGGTATATGAAACGCCTGAAAAATCACTCTCTATACCAATTATCCAGTACAGGGTCGTGGGAGGCTTGGAGCCTATCACAGGACTCAGATCCTACTCTGCAGGTCTTTGTACTATGAAAGGGAACCAGAGAACTTGGAGGAAACCCAACAAGCAGGGGCAAAACCTTCAAACGCACAGCATCCAGACCTGAGGCAAAAACACCTCACGTTATGGTAAATGGTATAACAGAAAAAAAAAAAAGTAAATAACTCAACTTTGACCAAAAAAAAAAAAAAAAGTCAGAAAAGTGGTCAGAAGTTTTAATCCCGGCTTCCTAGCAAAGTTTACTTTTTTTTTTCGCACAGGAAATGTCAGGCTTCGATTCAGTTGTGTGGTGGTTCAGTGCCATGGAAAAACTAACAAAATTGAGTTTTGTAAATGCCATCACCAGGGTCGATATTTACCTCAGGAAATGCCACACGTGTATTGACGTAAGAGAGACAGATGAAGCACTCTTGTATTGTGAGTGTTAATGTTTTACAGCATTATATACACTCGTTCACAACCTTGTGCTGTTCTGCCATTTCACAGTATTTAGTTATTTTCTGGACTTTAAGGCATCTGCTTTAAAAAGCAGGATGTGTTAGTGAAGGAAAAAATCTCAATTATCCTGTACAGGGTTGCGGGAGGCCTGGAACCCAAAGACACGAAGAGGTACACCCTGGATGGGGTGCCAATCCATTGCGGGGCACAAGCGCACAAACACTCACTCACACAATCTGGGCAACTTAGAAATGCCAATTAACCTAATCTGCATGTCTTTGGACTGTGAGAGAAAAAAAAAAACGGAGTACCCGGAGGAAGGAAACCCACCAAGCACGGGGAGAACATGCAAACTCCATGCACACGGATACGAGGCAGGACATGAACCCTCGACCCTGGAAGCCCGAGGCCGCGGTGCTAACCACTACCCCAGAAACATTAACACCAAGTATAAATCATTATGAAGAAGTTGAGTTGTTAAAATCTGTAAAAATGGATTTTTCTTGGTTGTAAACTGCCATTCTATTATTGAATTGAATAACAGTGTGATGTGCTTTCCAGCTGTTTGTGTGTTTGGCCCAGCTGTGAGGACGTGGTGTCAGAGAATTCAGAGAATGTAAATTTATTGTAGAAAAAAGGTCAGTGGCGAAATGGGGGGAAAAAAGTCTAACCGAGGGCATTAGGTTGATTGAGGAAAGAAGTCATCTCACACCCACACACACAAACACACAGTCTAGTGTCTAGCTCCCTCGAACCCCTCTCCACCCCCTTTCTTCTTTATTTTTCCCTTTTGTACCCTGTTCCTTTTCTCTCCCACTCCCTCCGTCTCTGCTCCAGAGCACAAAGAGAAAAAAAGTCACACAGCCAGCCAGAAAGGCCAACATCATGCAGGGGGAAAAAAACAGCAACTCATGAATAACAGGCTAGAAATAGATGTGTATAGTGTGTGTGTATGTTTGAGTGTGTATCCACAAACATGTTCAGATAAGTATTGTTTTCTTTCCTTCTTCCCACATGAAACATTTCGCTTCCTAGTTTTTTTTACATTGCGTACGGGACACTCTCCCATGTCGCAGCGCTCGAGCCGTTCTGAGCGTGGTGGAGCTCTGATGATGCTATCAGCAGCCTTTCGTGCCTGATTGTTTCCACATGTTGAGCTGGCTGAACGCTAGCAAAACAACTGGAGTGTTTTGGAGCCAAAATTTCTTAAATTCTCGTTCTTTAAGGTTAACTCATACACATTTCCCTCATTCTGTCTTCTGAACACACCCAATCTTCCTGTTTTTTTTTTGTTTGTTTTTTTTTCTCCACAGAATCAGGGGAAAAAAACAAGTGACTAATATGACTGCGAAGAGGGAATAAGCAAACATGGAGAAAAGGAAAAAAAAAAAAACGGACCAATCAGAGACGCTATGGACATCTCGGATACAAGTAGTCAGGATATTGACTACTGACAGATATTGCTGTGGAAATGTGTGTGTCATATTTTCTTTGGAATAGCACTTGCATAAACGTGGCACAGCTCAATGGAAAAGCAATTCCCTAAACTGAACCGTCAGTGTGTACACGGGCCATATTAGTCAGAATTGTGGAAAAAAACTCTCCTTAACAACAGCCATCTGTGATTTCCATCCTAAACTGAGAAACCTGGCTCCGAACACCTTACAGCTCACCGTTAGCACACCGCTAAGCGGTTACAGACGGCTGAGGCTTTAAATGAGTCAAAGGGTTCCCATCAAGCCCTGCGCCACATCCGCGCCATGCACTTTACGAGGCCAGAACCTTGTTTTTAGCCTCTCTGCAATTAGTCACCAATCAGCGTTGTTTGCTGTTTGTAGCCGCAGCCTTTTTAGAAGAAGAGAGAGAAAGAAAAGTTAAATGAATTACATGCAGATGTGCCATAAATACTGGTTCGGTCAAGTGGTAAGAGCTAGGCACCGGCTGTTGCCAGGCAACTCCAGAAGACAGACAGGATAAGTAAGGAATAAAATGAAACAGGGTTGTGGAAGCAGTTGCATTGTTGATCATTATTGTTGATTATTATCAATCCAATCTTATTCTGGAGTCTTTTATTCCACTTATAACACAACAATTTGGTAATTATTACTATATATATATATATATATATATATATATATATATATATATATTTATTTTTTTTTTTTTTTTTTTTTTTTTTTTTTTACAACGTCACCATTTCCGAAGTGCCTGAATCTAGCAAAGGAGATTGTTGAAATTACTGGAATTGGGTTAAGAACTGCGTTCAGATCACTTAAATACTTTCTGAAGTTGTATAATTATCAATCGGCAGTAGATTGATTAACAGTGACATTAAGGTTGAAAATAAGTGTTTCCACACACGCACACACATACACACAGGATGAGAGGTCTCACAGAATTGAGGCTGAACATCTGTGTGGCCAGAAGAAATCCAGAACAGAAAAAGGTTTCGCGAGGGAGTGCAAAGATTAGATTTTGGAGCAATGGAAAAAGGTCAGTCGTGTGGTCTGATGAGTTCAGATCGACCCTTTTCCAGAGTGATGGGTGAGGCAGTGGAGGAAGGGAAGTGCATGAAGTGACGCACCCATCATGCATAGTGAACACTGTACTGTACAAGCCTGTGAAAGCAGTGTTACGAGCCGGGGTTGCTTTAGTTGGTCTGGTCTAGGCTCAGCAACGTTACGTGGCAAAAGAATTAAATCAGCTGATGACCCGAATGCATTGAATTGTAAGTTCATCTCATACAATTTTGGTACAGGTAAAAACTCAAATTGTGAAAGAGTGTTTTTGGGAGCATGGAGCATGGGGAAACATTTTCACACATGCCTTGGTCAAGATATTGTTTACCATAATCAAAGCCAATGTTTGACTATAATTACTGAACTTTCCCTTGCCCAAAATATTAGTGTGTGACCTTTATGTATCCAAGCAGTGCATAATGCGGGCCATAGTGTTTGCCATTTATAGCTCTAAATGTATCCGTTCATTAAGTGTGATCTGTTCAAAAGGCAATGTGAAAGGCAAAGTGTATTAGGAATTAGCTTGCTTAGATATTATAAAGGCAGAGTGAACATACAACATTTCCTTACATTGGTTTAATTACTAAACAAAAGACTTATTATGATAATTAAAATGACACTACATTTACGCTTAAGAATGATGGTTCCATGAATCTGATGGATACAGGGAAATGGCAGGCTCGCTTCATAATGGAATGCATTTAAAAAATGTATTCTTAAGGTGTCATCACCACAAACATGGTTCTTACACAGCATAACATATATCAAAATATCATACGCTTTATTTCTTTATGGATATAAAAAATAAAGCATATGTTCCTGTGCACTGAGTAAATTTATTATGTTTAATAAAGACATGACAAGAAACAATAATTTAACTTCTAGAATCAAAACAAATGAATGAATAATAATATATAAGATTTGCTGGCATGTTCTTAATCCACTCAAAGAAACATCCTCTCTGTGATTATTTTTTTGCTGCGTCTTTCCTTTTGGGGTTTTGTGATGATCGACTTAGCTCTCTCACTTTGCCCTAGTGCACCCACCCTCTCTCTCTCTCTCTCTCTCTCTTTCACTTAACCCTAGGGCCAAGCTGGCTCTGGGAAACAAGCAACAAGCATGTTGTTTTTACTCCCTCCTCCACATTTTCCTGTTCCCTCCATATCTCTCTCACTTTTCCCACACTTTACGCCTGCGCTTTTTCCTTTTCTTATTTGAGAAATTCCGGGTCATCCGGGGTCAGGAGAGAGGGACCTCTGGAGCACTGAGGATGAAAGGAAAGAGCGAGTGAAAGGACACGGGCAACTTGTTGGGGAACGCAGGAAGTGCATTCCTGACCGGAATTTGAAGGATTTGCGAACAGCCTGTAACCACGATGAGGGAGCAGGCAAGGGCGGGGAGCGACAGAATGGGATTAGGGTCATAATCCGATCATGCTGCATCAACTGACATGGTGAACACGTGACACACCCTTTATGTTCAAAACACAAATCATACGCACTATGCAGAAAAAAGATTAACCATCAATATTGGCTATGTCAGCTACTCAAACTCAAGTTCAGGAGTGTCATAGGTCAGCATGAAAAGAGTAACACCCACACATGGAACAGTAAGTCTACTTTTATTTATAGCACGTTCTCTCTCACCCAGTATCCATCCTGGCCTTTTCACTGAATAAGTTTTTTTTTTAGATTTTAATACTCAGATGCTAAACACATTTCGCCTCTTTCCTTTTCCTTCCTCTTCTTTCCTCTTCAGAAAGATTACGATTTGCATAAACAACAATTCCCGTCTTGCTTTGCTTACTCTTCAAGTTAACAGATAAACACAAAGTCTTGACCCATCTTTTTTCACTTCTTCAACTGTGGTGATACTGAGCAGGAATTAATGTCATGGATTGGGGGGAAAAAAACATTGTGAAATAGAGTTTAGAAACTAATATGAAACTTTTCCCAAGTTTACTAGATCCCTATAACCTTTTACTCCAGCACCACACTATTGTTTACAGCTTTCAAGATTTTATTGATGGCATTTTAAGTAAGGAATGTCCCCTCCCCACACCGCCCCTCCCTCCCTCGCTCCCCACAATCACTTCTTCATCCATTAGTTGGTGTGGAAAAACCCGGCTGAGGTTCAAACCTAAACGCAGTCTTGCCACACAGACACCATGGAGCCACACTTGCCATTTCAGGACATTTCTAGAAGAGCCAAACTCTCATCTTCACACACATGCACGTCTTTACTTATACCCTTGGTAATCCTCTTCCTCTCACTCCTCCCTGCTTGGTCTACACTCTTCTCTGGCAGTTTACATTTGAGGCTCACGGTGGGAGGGAGCAACAGATGAAAGTCCTGCACACCTACTCTTTATAAATATCACATAGCTCATTTACCACGGGCACAGAAATAGCAGTGTTTGAGTGTGATTTGTAACCACCTTTTCAAGCTTTAAGTAAACTGTATAGATGCCATTTCTCCTCTCTGACCCACATCATGACAGTTAATGGTAACAGTTCTGATGAATCCTGGGGTCCAGTATAACTTTACAACGTAATACCATAAGCCTTTATACATAATACTTTACATTTACATTTTCTACAATGGATACATTAAGTATGGATATTATAACGCATTATGTGGCCTAGACTTAAGGTTAGGCTTAGGGTTTAGGGTTTGGATTAGGATTACTAATCTAACGGGTAACCCTACCTAAATTAGCTAAGTATGAATAATTACACAGTATTACATTTAGACTGTATTATATTTCCCATTCGTTTCCTTCCCTGTGTAGCAGATTCTCTGAATATTAAGTTGCAACATAATGGACAGTACTTAGGCAGTTCAGTCAAAGTTCCTGGTTCACATACAGTATAACTGGATGTTCTGTAGTGTACCATAATAACATAATAACTCCCATTTTAATTCATATATATATATATATATATATATATATATATATATATATATATATATATATATATATATATATATATATAATATTAACATAAATGCAGATGAATTAGGGAAGACTTACCTCCTTCACTGGTGCTGAAGTTCAACCACGGGGTCCAATCAGAGACCCCCTGGCTGCTCCGGCAGGCCAATCTGACGTCGTATTGGGTGAAAGGTCTTAGGTCGGAGATCAGGTAACTGACAGGTGGAATGTTAACATTTTGGTTGTGGATCATGTGATCTGGATTCGAGACAGAGTCCTCTCCTGATGTCTTAACCTAAGGACCAAACCATAAGGATGCACTTAGAATGCAGTTCTGTTGAATATTGCATATTTTGGATGGCTTCAGCAATGTAGGAAGCAATAAAAAATCTGGAAAAACCATGGAGTTAGAAGATGTGTTCAAACGTTTGACTCTTAGTGCTAGTGATACTTTAAAAGTAACCAGAACTAATATTATTCTTGTGACAAAATGAAAAATCTTTCAGTTTATTACAAACAAGAAGTGGCCCCTTCCACTTCCCTTTCTCCAGCATTCCCTCTTCCCTATGGCTGCAAGTGTGCATGTGTGTGTTTGCGTGTTTGTGTTTTTGCGGAGCACACTGACATGTATCTGATCATTGTTTTTCTCGGTCGGTCCACTCCACATGCACAAACAGTCAGCCCTTGAGGAGGTGCCTTGCTGTTCTTGGCTGCTTTCAGGACTCATGAACTGTACTCTTATTGACGAAACTCATTAGCATTCGTCTGCAGCGCGAGACACACTCTGGGCTCAGCAGGCTGCATGAAATCCCTTCAGCTCAGCAAAAAAGCAGCAGGGAGGGAAGAACGTGCTGCCCTTGCAAAGCCTGCACAATAAACAGCATCAAAGAACCGGGCAGCGGCTCAGAGTTTCCCTGAATCAGCTTCTAAACCACATGAAAACGCAATAAAACCACAGAAGTGTCTGCGTCTGTGTAGAGGATGCAATAATGATGTTTTTTTTTTTCGCAGAAAGGAGACAAATCTCGCTACTTCTCACACACATACTTTCTTTCCCTTTGCTCAAGCTATTGGGAAAATGCTAAATTCACACTAGCTAGTGAAAAGTCGATAGTGTCACTTGTGTATGTCTAGTAAGCTCTACAGTACTGTTGCTGCTAACTACTAAAAGACGAATTAAAAAAAATCTAATCTGTGTGAATTTTCTCTGTGGAAATTTTACATGCTAGGCTACAGGTTAGCTTCATTTTCAGATTAGCAAAGCAAACTGGATTAGCTGTATACACTCAGGAGAGGAACAGACACTACTGTTAAAGCTGTTTTGCTCATAATGTCTTTGTAGAATGTTAATAAGACATAATTAAAATAACCAAGGTTTTGTGTTTTTTTTTTCTTTCTTTCTTTCATTTTGCTTGCCAAACAGATAAAGTGAAATAACTCAATGCTACATAAATAGGGTTAGAGCAAACGGACAGTACGGTGAAAAAAGAAATGATGTGTTAACCTACATAAAATAAGCCAGGGATTTCCACACATTGGTATGTTTATGTTAAGCTTAGTAAATAGTATTATGGAGATTTAAAAGCTTTATTTACTTTTAGCAAAATTGACTTAATATTAATATGTAAAAACTATAAAAGGACTTTAAGTGTATACGACTGATCGAATACCTTGAATTATTTATTCCAGTCATTTGGAATTGTCTCTTTAGTTTGTCGTAGCTAATTTGCACAGAATTAAGAAAATATTGCTCAAGAGTTAAATTAAGAGATATTTAATAGCGCAAAAACCTTTGGACCTTATTTGGACTGGTTTTTGTTTTTGAGGGTATAAAGTGTCCTGAACATCCCATTCAGTAATAAATTTTTTGTTCATTCATTTATTCATTCATCTTTAGTAACTGCTTTATCCTCATCAGGATCATAGTGAATCTAGAGCAAATCCCAGGAATGCTGCGTGTATGATGTGAATATATACTTGAAGGGATGCCAGTCCATCAGAGAGCAGCATCCACACAGAGAGGTGAGGAAGGTGAGAGGAAACCTGGTAGAAAACTCTTGATCAAAGCAAGGACCCTAGCATTGCATCAACCCTCCCACTTGGGGTTCTAGTGTTTATGGTCTCTGCTTCGTAGTACAGTATTATGAATTAACTGTGGTTTATTAGTTGGCCTTTTGTAGTGTGAGTGATTTTGCTGTACAAAGTTAGAGTTGTGCTTTTCCCCTGCTTTCCCCGCTCCAGTTGAGCTTCCAGTGGGGAGACCGTACACCTACAACCCTCTTCCCATCTCATAGCTGTGAATGGGAGACCATCACAGGCAGTAGCCTACGTTATTAAATTCACTACACCACATGGTGACATGGTAGACATGATGTGCAAATGGGCGACAGAAAACCAATCATGCAAATGTCATCACCATTCAGATTTTTTGTTGGGTGTGTGTAGGTGTGTATGTGTGTGTGAGTGTGAGTGTGTGTGTGTGTGTGTCTGTGTTTAAGGCCCACCCACACACTGTCCACCCATGGGAAGACCTGTCCTTGGCATCTGCCCATGTCGCCCACCCCTAAGTCCACATCTGGTTCTTCTAGTATTCATGTCTACTCTCAGAACATCTGGCATGGCTTTTTAACTCCATGAAGTCATTACCACATTATCCACATTAAAGCTTTATTTGCATTACTGGTACATCTATTGCTTATTGCACTTCATTGCATGATGAGTGCAATATGTCATGGCTGATGAATTAATCTCTCTCTGCAGCCATCACTTACTTATCTACTGTACCTCTACCCTCTACCTCAAATAAGCTACTTGCTTGCACATTGTATAATGAAAATAAAGGAATCCTTTTTCTTCTTGTATCTTTAATCTCTGAGGGAAATCACACTTCTATCTATTGCAATTTATCTATATAATGACCCGTTATTCTTTAGTTAACATCCATGTCTCAAATAAATAATAAGTAATACAAAACCCATAGCTGTCCTACAGATGTAAAACTACAGTATATATTAGCCTTTGCCTGTGACTCAGTGATATACAATACACCCCGGCATGATACTTCAGTGCCAATATGGCAAGCAATTGACAGCACACTTTGTCTCATGCCAAGTGAAATCCAAGACGGTGATAACAGAGCGGTGATAAATGGAGCACGAGTGGCCACGGACATGGGGATGAATGGATAAGTGGAGTGATATATGAGTCAGAGCCTTGTAGTTAATCAAAAAGCCTCTGTCATTGTTTGGAAGAGAGGAAGAATCTTGGCCTGCCACAAGTTCAGAAAGTTCTGAGGCTAGCGCGAGCAGCAGTAAGAGTCATCAGTGAGTCACGGCTCAGTGATTCAGAATCTGTTCAAAATAAACAGCGCTGTTTAAGTGACATGTGCTTGTGGATTGTGAGTCATATATGGTAGGGCATTCCTCTGGCCTGGGTCACACTCTTTGAAATTAAATATGATTTTCCAGTCTTCATATTTATTACCTTCTTTCACAAAGGAAATAAAAGACTCTTTTTTCATTTACTTACTCACATTCTTTCTTTCTGTTTTCTTTTTTGCTCATTCTCTAAGGTATTGGATCATTTACAGGTTTTCAGGTTCACCACATTTTGTACTGTTTAAATTTGAATAAAAAATGTTCTCATCCTATACCGTGCCCCTTCGTCTCGGTCTTCGGGTTCAGGATTGTAGGGGCACAAAATGGGGTGCTTTTATTAGAACCAGATGTTTTGGGGTGGTGCTGGACTGCAGAGAATCATAGACACACATATTCTCATTCACACATACACAGAAAGAGTTCCACCAGGACAGAAAGGGGCCTCTCGAAGAGTGAAACCTGATCCACCAAATCAAGATGGAACTATACATATTGTATGTGTGTGAGAGAGACCATCTTTGCTACAAAAGAACATCCAGTGGTTCTTCTACACAATCAGATCAGAAGTATATTTTTGGGGAAATGCATATTCTTTTTGGTAAAAACTATACCTTTTTCATTACAAGAGTTCGTACCTGAACTGTGCACAGATTGATGGTGTACATTCCTGCAAAGCCTGGGGACCAGGACAGACGAATACTGGAATTAGTGATCTCCACAGCCTTAACATCCTGTGGCTGGGAAGGGAGGACTGTATAAAAAGACAGAGAGGAAGCGGGAAAAAAAAGTGACTACTGTGACTGAGGTTCATTGCGACTGAACCTTTAAACCGTGGAGAAGTAAATAAAAAAAAGAACTGGAGAAGGATGTGAAAGAGGATGAGCTCTGTTCCACAGCAGTCACAAAAAAAAAAAAACCCAACTCACCCGTTATTACTCCAGAGCTGGATGATGCGACGCCTTTCCGATTATGAGCTTCGCAGGAAAACGAGCTTGTTTTGTTGAGTCCTGGAAAATAAAATAAGAAACAGACGCGATTTAAAAAAATAATAATAATCTGCAAGCTTATGATTCAATGTCTGACCCCTCAGGTGGTTTGGAATTCAGTCTGGCCTGATCATCTTCGACAGGATGCGGTTGTGTGGAAAAGGAGTTTGTGATCCAATGCGAGGGTTTAAAAAAAGCTGAGCATGAACGGGCCACTTCTGCTTTTGGATTATTGAGAAACACTTGGATGTGCACTCTTACACATGCTGACATTCACAAAACCCAGTGAAACAGAGGCTGTCTTCAGTAGTGACTAATACACATACACACACGCATACACACAGTTATACACACACACTGGAATCTTGGCACATTCCGAGAAGCCGATGTTCAAGGGTGTCATTAAGGAACAATGTTACTTCATTGTGCTGGGACCAAACAGGGGGTCAGGGGGTCACGAGATCCGAAGAGTACACATTGCTGACAAGTGTACATGCACATGAGTGTGTGTACATGTACGTTTGTGCATGCTGCGCAATGCTCAAATGTACACCTCCTTCATTTGCTGAAACCCTCCAATGGCTTTTAGTTTCAAGGTCTTATTTAATGTACAATAACAGGAACATTGTGAACCCATTTCATCAGCTGTGTACAGTCGTGTTAAAGATGTGTTTACTGTAATAAACAAGGCAAGAGTACTTTTTCACGTGCCATGAACTTTACAAGCACTGTCTTGTGTTACAGTGTCATCAAAGAACAGTGACGTGAACTCTTGTATGTGACGTGAATTTTTAAACACTTAAACCCATAATATAAAAAAAATACCTTATGTTTTCTAAATGTACAATTTATGAACAAAAAAATCTAAACAAATAATAAGAAAAACTGGTTACAGTGGGTACAGTGGAGTTATAATAGCCATGGCACCACATGATACTCCTCATGAGGTACACTGATCAGTCATAGCATTAATACCACGTTAATTATTATCAGTTATATAACAGTAGGCACACCCTTGAACCAAGGGCCAGCTCTCACAGAAAAGCTTGTGCAGCACAAATTGCCACAAAAAAAAAAAGAAAAAGAAAATGCTGGTCACGTTAGAAAAGCACCAGAACACCCCAGCCCACAGTGTGTGCATGCCAAACTCCACAGATCCCAAATGGATTGAAGACCCATGAGATGCATCGGATAAAGTTAGATTCATGGTGGCTGAACACCCGAAGAATCTGCTGCCAACATCCTGGTGCCAGACACCACAGCACACCCCCCAGAGGCCCTGTGGTGGATCTGGGGCTAGAGCTGCCCCATTGACACAAGGCCAACCCAAAACCAAGGTGGTTATAATGTTAATGTTTTAATGTTACGGCTGATCAGTTTATGTCATGATGTCTATATTTACACAAACTGATAAAAAGCATGTCATTCCTGAACTAAGCAAAACGGTACTGTTGTGGAATAAAAGAAGCAAAACACCTTAGGGTGTGGTTTTATAGAAAAAGAGTCAACTTCAGCTGGTAACAGCCTCATTCCACCTTGAATGATTTCCATATAACACCATCTCTTTAAATGTTTTATTCCTTATTTATAGAACAACTGATACAAATTACAGAGACATGAGTCGTCCCATTCCTGTGCTGTGAGTGTGTCCACTGGTCAACGCTTCACGATGATTCAAAGCCACCAGCCCCTTCAGCAGCCCCTCATTTCTGTCTGCCAGTCTGTCTATTTCTTTCTCTCGCCTTTGTGAGTCAGCGCTCAGAGGTGCAGGTCTGTGCAGCTGGAACTACAACAGACACCGCATCGGTCATTCTGGCATGGCAACTGTTCAAAACGCACTCCCTCGTTTTCTCCTTCTCTTTCTTCCCCGAAAAACTTTTCTCTTATCTCCCTTCACACTGCCACTCTTTCAGCAGCCACCAAAGGGCAGATTCTTATTGAGTGAATTCGAGCTGGCCAGCAGCCAGCACATAAATGTGTGTGTGTGTGTGTGTGTGTGTGTGTGTGTGTGTGTGTGTGTGTGTGTGTGTGTGTGTGTTGAATGATGGTAATATACCGCACTTTTGATCTTAAACAATAAAATTAAACATTTTCTTGTGCTCTAATGGTTCATTCTCAAAGGGACTAAAACATAACATTTATCAAGAAATGATTAAATGTTAAACATGAACTCCAC
The DNA here is from genome assembly GCA_011419295.1 of Clarias macrocephalus. Classification (NCBI taxonomy): domain Eukaryota; kingdom Metazoa; phylum Chordata; class Actinopteri; order Siluriformes; family Clariidae; genus Clarias; species Clarias macrocephalus. The sequence continues at coordinate 19,648 of JAAGKR010004855.1, read as the reverse complement.
CCTTAATGCTACAGTTCTTGTCCTAGTTTCCTCCCATTAGAGCATCAGCCAAATTCCCAAACTGTGAAACCTACATTCCATTCCACACTATGGAGACTTGGTTCTCTCAGTTCTCTTGTGTCTTTACTATATTGAAGAATATTCCCTTCACACACTGCACATATACGTCTCTTTTTGCACTTTTATGAATGTAAAATTAAGGAAATAAAGTGCACTTACTTTTTTTGCTGTTACAATCATTTAGCTAACATTCATGGTATTCGTGAAAAGTTTCACATTTTCTTCTCCAGCAAGTCTTTATTGTAACACAATATGTACTTCCACCAGCCCAAACAATAAATACTAGCATATGAGAAAACATACAAATCCCCATTCAAGCTGTCATCTTTATGCTGAAAAACCTACTGTTCTCCAATGCAAGTTGTAGTAGCACTGTGTTTAGGATTGAGATCGATTAGGAAAAGAGATGGACAGGTTCAAATAATGTTTTTATCGGCTGAGCCCCAGTGGTTAGCTCTGTTTCCATTTGTGCATCCATCTAGGAACCCCTATAGTCCGACTAGGGACCGTTGAGGCCAAGGATGACCATTGTATTTTTTCCCATTTTCACAACCGTGGTAGGAATTCCAGTGAACCTTCACATCTGTGTTCACACGCTACAGCAATTTTCTGGAACACCTTTGTCTTTGGATGGGACTCAAACCTAGACCCTGAAGGTGCAGGGCAATCAAAAGCGCCAACCACTACACCACTATGCCGCCAATTAGCTTTACGTTGACAATATTTCTTCAATCCGATTGCAATTATTCAGAGTGTACATGGTTGCTGATCTGATATGAGTTTATATGCATAAACATTTTAATCAGAATATCTGCAAGCTGTGAAGAGTATAATCTGCTGGGAATAATAATAATAATAATAATAATAATAATAATAATAATAATAATAATAATTAAGTGTATCGGTCAGGCCTCCCACCTTTTCTAATATATTCCACCTTCTCTGTAGATTCAATGATCTATAATTGGTTAGATGCTTTACTCTTCATCCAACCCAGTGGATGAAGTCAGAAGTAAAAAATGGTGGAAAGATATTCTCAAGGAGTTTACCGATCAGGAATGAAAGCAACATTTCCTTCCCTGAAGCGCATCAAGTCACCCAATGTTACCCCCTGTAGGGTGCCATGGGCATAGATAATATTTTTATTCCAACATGAGAGAAATGTTTATTTATATTAGCTCATCAAAAAAGGTGCACATTTATTGGTGCACAGGTAATGTTTGCATGGTCTGTAATTCATGTGGAGTTTAGCCGAAAGTATACTGAACATGACCAGTGGACTCGGAGACCCATGCTAAAACTGTCAAGCCATTCATTACTGCCTTGTTTGTTTTAACCTAGTGGTATGTGTGTGGTTTTGATGACCGGGAAGGGCTAATTTGGTGCTTTTTGAATATCAGCACAAATAATTAATATGACGCACTTGTAGGCATCCTGACCCATAAAAGAAAGGCAAGAAAATCACAGATGCCATATTACTTAGCACATATTACTTAGTTGTGAAAGAGAGATTAAAGAAACTAATAATCACTTAAGACTGGGAAAATTAGTTTCCTTCATGCATTCGTGCTGTCTGTATAAATAAGCTTGAACGGTATATGGTTATACAGTTACAAATTGTGCAGCCCTAATTGATTCCTTAACTAGAATACAATAAAAAAAAAATCGATTAATTTAATATAATGACTCTTCTCAAAATACTTAAATGCTTATTTTGGCTTATTTTGCTATGAAAAGTTCAATATCCAATTAAGAGTGTTAAATTCTATTTTATGGATTTAAAGGAATTCATTTCTTAACTTTTAAAACAATTACAGACATATGAAGTTCTTGTGCTTGTTTTATGGAAATGCCATAGTTGTACCAAAAGAACATCATCCCTAACCAACATAATAAGCAACTTTCATACAATTAAATGATACAAAATTCTTTGTCTAAACACTTCCAATAATGAAGTGAAGCAGATTTCGAATTAAACTTTTAACAACAATGTTTTTGTTAACATTCTGAATGTTGACTTAGTGTAAAGGAATCCTTAAAAAAAACTTTTTTCACAAAAAATGTTTAATTACCCAGATCTATAGCATAGAGTCAGGTTTCTCTGCATTCCGATTTCATGGCTTCTAAAACTTTCCATACTTTCTGTTTTTTTTTTTTTTTTTTTTTTTGCTCAGTTTGGTATAAAACCTATATTTTGCACAGCAGGCTGGAGGCTGTTTTAGAGAGAACTTTAGAACAAAAAAATTCCCTGTTTTTTCTCAGTTAAAATTTTTTTCCTAGGCCTGAAATAAATGGTTTCAAAATCCCATTCATGTATATATTACATGTTACTCATATCTTACTTGTAAAGGAGGGGTTTTGTATGTCTTTTCCATAATGAATTCTTTAACTTGCTGACAGTTTGAGGTAAACTGTATAAATACACTCAGGAGCACCTGTACACCTGTTCATTTGTGCAGCTATCCAACAGCCAATCATGTGTCAGCAGGACAGCGCTTACAAGCATGTAGATACAGGTCAAGAGCTTCAGTTACATTAAACATCAGGATGGAGGAAAAGGTATAAATGCCAGATGGGATGGTTGAGGGTATTGAAAAACTGCTAATCTCTTGAGATTTTCACTCAAAACCATGTACGCAAAATAGTATGATTTAGTGTTTTAAAAATATTGAATGAGGAGTAGTTCTGTGTGTAGAAAAATCTTGCTGAAATGAGAAGTCCGAATAAAATGGCAAGAAGAATATCATAAATCAATAATAACTCTTTATAATCTATAAAAGCATATCAGCATACACAAAACATTCAAACCTTGAGATGGATGGCTTACAACAACAGAAATCCATTACACTCCTGTTGGGCAATAATAAAACTATGACGCTATCATAGGCACAGACTCACCCAAACTATACCTGGTCATTTGTTTTCTAATTGTCAGCTGTCCAGTTTGGAATTGCATAATTCAGCAGGTGTATTGCTTTCCCTGTTGAAGTGGACAGTGAATGTATTTAGCTAAATGAAAAAGTCTGGAGTACCTGTGAGGTTGAGCCTGGATGGAGAGAGAGCTATGGGGTCTTCCAGTGTATTGAGAGGGGCTCCATCCTGAAGCCAAATGATGTGGACTGGTTCAGGAGGCCCATGAGCAACGCACTGCAGACTCAAGTTCACATTTGCCACTACAGACATGTGGACGGGTTCAACAGAGAAATGTGGGAGCCCTGGAGAAGAAATAAGAGAGAAGACGGGAGAGAGAAATATGTCAAATTGAGTGTTGTAACTTTACAGAAACAGAAAATTCAATTCAATTCAATTTTATTTGTATAGCGCTTTTAGAAAACACATATACAGTGGAACCTCAGATTGCGAGTAACGCGGTTTGCTGTCTTGGTTTACTGTGGGGTTTACTGTGTAAGACGAGGAGAGGGGAGCGGTTAATTCCACACACACATACACACGCTTCTAAAATTTTCCATACTTTCTGTTTTTTATTTTTGTGCTCAGTTTGGTATAAAACCTATATTTTGCACAGGAGAATGGAAGCTGTTTTAGAGAGAAAAGGCTTTTTTTTTGCTTTAGAACAAAAAATTCCAAACACACACATACACAGCGTCTGCATGCACAAACGGAAACGCTTATCTGTCGGGATTTATTTTTTACTTTAAAAAAAAGTAAAGTGCAGGTTAATTTGTTTTATTTTTACTTTATTCTATATTAATTATTTTTATGTTTTTATTTTTTGGGGCTGTGGAACGAATAATCTGAGTGTCCATTATTTCTTATGGGAAAATATTATTTGGTTTACGAGTATTTTGATATACTAGCCTGCTTCCGGAACGAATTACATTCGTAATCCAAGGTTCCACTGTACCAATTTATGGAATGTACTTAGGATGTTTAACTCATTTAAGGCTGCAACAAGCAGACTTAAGGCAGCAACACATGCCACAATGCAGTACTTGGAAAAAGTCTTGAGCCACCCCTCATTTCTTCATATTAAATTAAATAAAAAATGTAGATTAAATTAAAGAAATGGGAACAAATGTTTTACTGTGACAGAATGCAAAGGACCCAAAGATACATTTAACATGATAACATTATATTGGTAGTTTATGTGACAAACTCAGCAGTGAGAGCCAGAAAGGTATTTCAGAAAGCCTGAAAAAGGATCAAGACCATTGAAATACAAAAAATCTGGCTCTTTGGAAGTTTTGCAAGACAAGCAAAAGTGTTTAACAAATTTTAACTTGATAACAGAGTGAGATACGTATACATTGAGTGTCACATGATCACAAAAAAAGAAAAAGGTTTCCAGTGAGCCAGACAGGGGTGATTCCGTTAGTGTGTGTGTGTGTGTGTGTGTGTGTGTGTGTGTGTCTGTCTGTGCGTGTATGAAAGTCGCCCTTCGCAATAATCCCCCTCCCCCTCCTCTCTCTCTTGTTTCCCTTACACAAGATACGATTCTTTACAAAAGTAAGTAAAGATTAATTACATTTTTTTATGATTAAATAATTTATAATTAATAATAAGGGGTGGCTCAAGGCAGTACTGTACATTTGGGATAAGTAAATCATTTAAATGAAAATATAGGCTGATAGACATCATATTTTATATTGATTAAAAAAAATTCAAAACTTTTTTCCCAGCAGATCATTTTTGCAGAAAGGATCTAAAAACACATTCTGAGCCATTAAATGCATGGAGGACAAAAAAAATCCTGGTTGTTCAGTGACTCCAAAGGCAAATCAGCACAGCTGCTTCTGTAGCAAATCATCAGTTTTGTCTTATTTGTGTAAATAATTTAATTTAGGGTGGTTGAACCAAAGGGTTAGGGTTTTTTATTTTCCATCTTACAAGCTTTTAACATTGTAATTACATTTGAAGTATAAACAGGGGATTTTTAGCAATGTTTTTACTTCTCCAAATGAAGTCATACACTTAGTAGTGGATATTTTCTTTCAATATTAACAAGATGTGTATTGTTTTAAATGGGGAAATGATTCCTGAGTGGAAGTGACTTGGTGCAACACTGCTCACATACTGCACTGATTCAGAGAACACCTTTGCAATTTTGAATGAAGCCAGTCACTCATTTGGCATTGTGTCACGCTTCAAAGCATCTGACTCAACCAGTTACTTTACTGAACTGCTGCTCAACAATAACAATGAGGCGGTGAGTCAGATTTTATGCCACACTAGTAGATCGACTGCATTCCTTCCCCTTATTTAGACTGCACTTGCTGACAAAATGTACAATGCACTGAGATTTACCTTCCAGTTGAAGGTGTCCTTCCATGGACACTGTCTCGTCGTCTTCAACAATCACTGAACAGTGGTAGGCCCCCATGTCTGACAGCTGCACATTTGCAATCCTGCACACAAATAAAATCTTTCCTTAGATGAACTGTTCATAGCTGTTTGCAGGTGGGATTAAAACAAATGAATAAAAAGCTTACAGTAAAGGAATTTTTCAACATTTCTCTATATTCGATCCAACTAGATATACTCCATGAGCAATACTGTCTTCATTAATGTTACACTGAAGCGAAAGCACAATCCTAAAGAAGTGACAAAGTGATACAGATCGTAACAACAGACTGTTCATGTTGTTTTGTAACAAAAGGAGTAGCTAACTTTCATTTGGAGAAACACAAAACATGTATATATGAGTATTTTAGAATAATAAACAGTGAAATTACATGTCAAATCATCAAACATTTTGTGATTTGGTGACTGATTACACATAATATATGAACATTTAATTAAGTGTACCGAAGTGAACTGATGACGAGCCACGTATCGTCATCGAAGGGCATCTGCACTTGGTTGGTGTCGGAGAACTCAAGCGGCTGCCCTTCTTTGAACCACAGTACGTCTGGAGGGCCGTCATATTCTTCATCACCTTCCTCCATCATCAACACACACTGCATCTCCACTGGCTTCCCCAGAGATGAGGTTATATTCCCTGGGCTGTGCTTGAATTGAAACCCTAAAGAAGAAACATGGAGAAGCTGTCAGCTCCAAAGTGCTATCAACATCAGGATTTATATAACCACAAGGAACCATAGTGAACCTCATAGTCCTGTTTAGAAGGATTATTGGATTACCTACTTTGAGAAGTATACTTGCATTTTTTCCCCCTGTAAATGTGTTCCGTTTTTTTTTTTTTTTGAAGTAAGATTGGCTGGTGTTAGCTACTTAATGGAATGAAATGCCACTTCTTGTATGTATAGGAGTTTAGATTAATAGTACATTAAAATTAAGTTTTTCACATTGTTGCTGTGGTCATTTTTGAATTTGCACCTGAAATTAATTTCTTTATAGTGTCAAGAATCTTGAAATGTAAACACAAATATACAAGAGTAAGAGACCATCACTTAACCATTCTAGTATGGGTTTCTACGATGCTATACAGACTGAGGCCTGGCAATCTGCAATCCATCAAACGCTTGCAGGCCACTAACACAGCCAGCACGAATCACTGGATAACTCCCTGTCTCACTGTAAGACTGTTTCACATTCCTCTGCTGGCATGGACCTGATAACACTCAGTTACTAAATCTGAAAGATACCGAATGTATGTGTTTCAGCGTGGCAGCAAGTTTGCGTATTAGCGAATAGTGCGATTTAGCCAATCTTAAGGTATTTCCAAAGTTCACTTGTTTTGATGCATTGCTAATATTGCAAACTTTTCCCCCCTATAGCTAGTCACACAATCTGATCTTTGACATGACAGGTCTGAACTCTGAATCAAATTTGGGTTGTTGTGGTGCCTGTCCAAACAACCATATCTGTTTCTTCAGTACTTGGGTTAATCTCTCCAACCAACCAACCAACCAACCAGAAAAAACAAAACTTTCCCAACTGTGTTTGACTGATGATACTTAGTTAGTAATCTAGTAACCCAGTGTAAGAATCTATCCAATGATGGAAACTTAAGCACACTTAAGAGTGTGATTGCCTAGTGGTGCTGTGATTGACAGGGGTGAGACAGTATCTGGTCCACTCAAACAACAGAGCTAATCTTGATCCTGTTGCTTGTTTCCTCGAATCCCGGACCATTCTTAAGTTAAGCGAACAAAACAACCATTACACTACCAAAACTACATGAATATGGAAACTATGTTAGAAACTACATTGGTTTTGGTGAGTTCAGCCAATACATTGAGTAAATGTACTGTATTTGGGGTTATGTTTGCTGCCTTCATAAAATCAGGACTAAAATTAGGGGATTGGAGCATGGTCATGGACATCTTCTACAATTCTTTGTACAAAGAGACATCATCCAAAACCCAACCTAACTATGTCCAACACTGGCTAAAGGGAAAAACATCAGGATGCAGTAAGACACATGACTCCCAAGATGAAGATCATGAGGCCCACTAAAGTCTGCTGTCATAACTGGGCTCCCTCTGCTTTATTGTGGCCTTTCCTGTCCTGGTTTCTTTTGGTACTTCTCCTTTTATGTCTTCCTGATCTCTGAGAAATGAGCTAGGCTGAGTCTCAAAATAAACACATCCTTTAAAACCAGTTTGGTATAACACATAATAATTATTGTTGTTTTCATTTTCCTGTTCATAGTACCACAAACATATATTAAGCGTATTAAAATTTCTGATAACTCTCTTGTCATAGTTTGCTGTGCTGACAGATCTTCACACATAAGCTCTACAATCGTGCCTCATTACTCTTTCTCACTCTCTCCCTTTTCATTCGTTATCCCCGTCATCTCCACTCCCTCCTGTTGATAACAGTGAAATGTGGAGCGCCAAGGACAACAGAGAGCATGGGGAGAGAACAACAAACCAGACTGTTTTTTATCAACTCTTCCCCTCATTTCTTTTTTTCTCCTCACTTTGTAACTGGTCTTTCCTCTGAATCTGAGAAAAATGTGGGAGCTTTCCTCCCCTCCTGCCTTTCTAGCTTAATTTTGCATTTTTCTGGGGAGTTTGTATCAGCAGAAGTCTTGACTCACAACTTTGTCACTCTCTCCGCCACTCCCATACTAATTGCCTCCACTAAAAAAACATCACCATATCAACTCTGATATTCTGCGCCATTTTTCGATGGGATTTGAAATCCTTAGGACTCCGATATTTTGCCATAACATCAGAAGGTTTGGCTTTCAATCCATTGCAGGCTGCTAGAGCATCAGACACGCAATAGTACCCCAGTGTGCTGACTGATTCAGGGTAAATGCTTGAGTTTTTCTTGTCTTCATCCTTAAGTATATAGATCTCATACCTTTAGTGGGTATGTTTTACATGCAGTGTGTCTTTAAAGTTAACAAACGCTTGTCTTCCTTTTTTCTGTGTGTGTGTGTTTTTTTTCATGTCTTTATGAAACCTGTTGCAGGTAAAACCTGTTGGGCTTCTCTGAACAACTTGACACGGCACATCTACAAAGGAAGCATTTGAAATGTATCTGGATATCACATTTATAGCCAAAGAAATTAACATAACATAGCATTTCCATTAATCGAGAGAATAAAACATTTTCTTGTTTCACAAATTATTCAGACTTAGCAATACTGTTCATAAAAAGAAATAATAATAATAATAATAAAAAAAACATTTAAACCATCAAATGACATTTTCTTCTAAATAAATCTGTATTAACACCCTGGTCTGCGGTTCGATTCGATTCCGAACCGGTTCCAAATATGAACGAAGGCGATTTATTTATTTATTTATTTATTTATTTATTTATTAGCAATAATGTTATTTCCTTACCTGAGACAACTGCGAAAGATTTGATGTATAGCACTGTCACAAAAAGCAGATTTAGTTTATAGAAATCCATTTTCAGGTCCGATTCGGTTCCTTTGTTGTCCAGATGTAACTCAGTATCTCTGTGTGAATATCGCGTCAGCGCACCTCCATAAACATTTCCACCAACGTTACACACGGGCGCTGAGACAGATGTGCTTTCTTGGCTTGAGTCCCCGTTCTTATTTCGATCAGTCTTTCCTCTTCTAAGTTCTCGTTTTCTGGTTTCGAAAAGAAAAGAAAAAAGTCACGAAATAAAAAAAAATTAAAAAAGAAAGATAAAAGGTGTGAACTTTAATGCTGCAGCGTCAGATCTTCAGCATTTCTTTCATATTCAAAACAAACAAACAAACAAACAAAAATCCTTTTAACAAGCAATAAAGCGGGAACACACACACACACACACACCAAAAAAAAAAAAACTTCTGTAGATGCCCTGGAAAAGTTTTACTAATGGAAAAAAAAAAAGTTTGAAAATCAAAGCCTTCTTTATTCCAGCGCTTCCCAAATTTCTGTTTATTCTGTTTTTCTTCAACCCCCAGCTCAAACTACTTTCCCATCACAACACCAAAGTCTTTCCCTTCACACAAGACTCAAAATTCCTCAACACAACTTGTTTCCATTCTGTGTCTCCCCTCCTCCTTCTCCTCCCCCCTTCTCTTTTCCTCCTCATCCCTCCCTCCGAGTCTGAGTCTTTTCTCACGCAGAAAGAGACGCCTTCATTTTCCCGGGACACAACTACGCACTCGTACTCTTTAATTACACATTTATTTCAATCGAGCCTGCATGCTATTTTAAACCGTAAAAACATTCATGGGAAACGTGACGAACTGATTTCTGTCTCTCGTCAAGGACAAGAAAAAATAATTTTGTACATTAAATACATTTTGTAGCTAATTTAAAATTTGTTGTAAAAAAAAAAAAAAAATCGTATGGAAAGTTGCAATCAGGGTTGCCAGGTGCCAAAAGGAAATAATAGAGCAATCAGAACAACCCCTAAACTCATTTATTACAATTTTTTAAAACAACGACTTTTGCACCTGGTATGTCTGGTATGACTAATGTCTTGCAAAAGTAAAAACATCATACGCAAACATGCAAAAAAATAAAAAATAAAAACACCAACTGTGTTATGGCAAAATGTGTGCACCAAAATTGTTAAAGTGTCAAGGGTTCTATGCCCCCAACCCCCTTCTTAGGTGTGTGTACTTGGAGCTTGCATATTCTCCGCCTACACGGTGGGATTCTCCCAAATCTCTCTCTGTTTTCTTCCCACACTACAAAACATGCACATTAAGCTGATTGGTGTTTCCAAATTCCCTGTAGTGTACGAATGTGTGCGTGCTCATCTGCCCTGTGAAGGACTGGCACCCCATCCCAGGTGCACCCCATCTTGTGCCCCAAGTCACCTGGGACAGGCTCCAGGCTCCCTTTGCCCCTGTACAGGATTAGTGGTATAAGAGAATGAGTTAGGTACTAGTAATACAGTAATAAAACTTTGCTGACTTTAAGAGCAACATCAAAGGGAGAGCCGTCCTCAACAGGTCTTTGAACAATATTAACACATCTTTCAAAACACCTGTGTCGACCAGGTCATGACTTCATTCATATTTTACCATTTTCTTTCATTTGAACTGTAAGTCTGGCAAGAGTAGAATGAGGTATTTGAAGAATCCTTGCTCTGGGACGGTATATGATAAAACCAGCAATTACTGTGACTATTTACTTTACTATCTACTATTTACTTCATGAATGTCTGTGTATATTCAGAGCAAAACATCTGAAACCACATTTCAAATATGTGATTTTTTAAAACCTTAAAACTGTTTCTAAAATTCTGAAATAAACAAGGAAATTTGCAAACTTTTGACTCTTCAAGATGTTGCACAATTTACATACAATGTTACTATTTGTATGTTAGTTAATTTGTGATTTGTGTCTCCTTGTAAATTGTGTCTCCGTGCGACATTTTGGATGTTTGGATCCCCCGTATGTTTAAACACAATTATTTATTTATTCCTTCATCTTTAGTTAATGATTTATCCTGGTCAGTGGTCAATATAGCCAATTTAAAATAGGCAATTCACCTTCTGGAAGTTGTGAGGTAGCAAGAATGCCTTATGTGACCCATTGACATTTTAAATGACAGTATTATTACTTTTATTCTGATAAATGAAGAATCTATGAGATTAAAGAAAGAATAATTTACTGACATATGTATACAGTAAAACATACTTTTATAAAAGTAATTAAAAGTTGCACATTTTAAGAAATATTAAAGTTCACATAAGAAATGCATGTTAGAATCCAAATCCAAAGCTGTAGCCAAATCTGTAAGAAAAAAAAATCCTCAGAGGTAAAAATACAAACCTGACAATGAAGGTTAAATCCTTTTTTATTCAGTTACTCACCTAAAAGCATAGGTGAATGCCTACTGCAAAACAAATATAAAGCAGATAAAGGTACGGTATGCAGTTATGACTGTGAGGTATACAACTCACCGGGGGGCCTTTGGAGATTAAAAGGTTAGAGCTAGTTTTTCAATTTTGATGAAGGTCCAATTCTAATTAGAAGCTAATTTGATCTGATTCAAACAGTCTAGTCTTTCTATAAGTGATCTTCTTTTGGTCAATAAAGTTAAGATCCATTTAAACATAAAATCATATTTTAACAACATATATTTCAAGCCAGAGCGACGTTTTTGGCTGCGATCTCGTAATGATGACAGGAGAATTATTCACCCCATAAAGTCTACTCCAGCACACCCTAAAGACTTTCAATGGGGTTGAGGTCAGGGGTATGTGACTACCAGGGCCAGGTCAAGTATGAAAATTATTCCTGCTGCTCCCTGAACAATCTTTTCACAATTTGATTGTCATCCTAAAGTTTGCCTGTGCCATCAAGAAAGAAAAAATCTATTTAGATAGGCTGCTTTGATTTTATTGCAACATAACATTATAGAGACTAGACCTGACCATCTGAAGCCACCCCAGATCATAACATTGCCCCCAGAGGCTTGTACAGTAGCTGATATGTGTTCTGGCTCATCAACCACATGACCTTTTCCCATTGTTCCAAAGTCCTATCTTCATTCTCCTCAGCAAATCAACCTTTTACTTTAACTATTAAACATGTTTCTACTGTCAAGTTATTCACAACTCAACTATTAAGCATTTGAGTGATTTCAGATGCAGGCCAATTTCTTGACCCTTCTAAAACAAAGTCATGGCTTTTCCATAACTACTCACTGCATCCGTTAAGGTTAAAAGAACTGTTGCCAGACACTGCATTCATTAAGTTAACAAAAGCTCTTAAGTATGCGTATTTATTTAAATCCAAATAGTGCCTTTTTTTATCCAACAAGTCTAATTTAGTGCATGCAACCACACTGAGTCTGGTTGTCTTTGCAAAGTAATATGTTAGGCTTTGATTTTAGTGTTGATTTTAGAACACAGAGAAATCAACTGAACCATTGTGATTAGAGGAGCCTAAGCAGGAACATGACTGGCAATATTATATTTTACATCAATCATGGGATCATACATAAAAATGTACTTGTGTGATTTGAGCGTGTTCCAGCATCGATATACTATTAAGCACTTGTGAAGTTATTCAGTATATTCATGACTTTAACTTGTTCAGGTTTTGTATATTAGTTATTTGAAGCATTTAAACTCCTTGACAGATGATAAACAGAAGATAAATTAACCATAGCCTAATAAACCTTAGCTTAATCTTAATAAACCTTAAGATTAAGCTAACTAAAGTTAGTTACTCAGAAAACATACGCAAACCGAAAGACAGCAGGATAAAGTAGCACTCAGCGTCCTCTTTTTCGATGCTGTTATTTATATGCGGACTGTGCCATGCATTGTTTTCACAGAGTTTCATTGCTATGTCTACAAACAGTTGACTCAGACAGTGTTTAGACCAGAGCGAGGGAACAGCAGATTAGGAGATATAGATGGAGGATGACTGGGATGCCAAAAAGTGGGACAATGACTTTATGGGCTTTCTTTTTTTTTTTTTTCCTTAACAGGAGATCTTCTTCTTACCTGGTAGATGTCTGCTGTAGTTTAAAGTCGCCATGGCTGTGCAGTGCACTGGCCCTTTAAGACGAGATTACATGGGGGGATAGTAGTGTGTTCCCAGGGTCTTTAATGGAGACACAACCCATTTGAGAAAGAACCCATTGTATGCCGTTGCTATTCAATAGAGCTCAGGGAATTGAGCTCAAACACCACCATAGATACATGCGGAGACAGATAGATTAGGTGGGGGGGGGGGGGGGGGGACAATGGA
>JAAGKR010004854.1:0-55000 GCA_011419295.1 Clarias macrocephalus | reverse complement strand
CAGCACTGATCACTGACTGATTTAAATAAAGAAATACATACTTTATAGATGTAAAACCTGGAAAACCAAAGTTATCATTACTTTTACATGGTGTAAGTTTTACTGCTACAGCAATCCAGTGAGTCCCCGACATACAAACAAGTTCTGTTCAGATAGTTTGTTCGTAAGTCCAATTTGGTCTTAAATCCAACAAACATTGTCTAGGTACTAGGATACTAAGTACATACAATCGATTACAGTACAGGATTCTTTAGAATCGTGCCGATGGTTGACCGATTCACGTTAAAAGAACGAGCGACATCTGTCATCTTTTCACCTCCCTCCATTCTCTCAGTTATTTTTCACTTTTGTCTACATCATTATTAAATTGCCGCTTCTTGGCAGGACCAGCTTCATCGCTGCTGCTGTTTTTACGCTGGCTTACAGACATCCTGGGACTAATACTGCACGCATGTGACAATGTACCCCAGACATGTGATCTGACTTCTGCGATTAAACATGTGCGAATGCATGTTCTTATTTTTACCTCACAAAATGCTTACTTTATTATAATTTGGTCAGATAAACAAACGAAAGCACCCATAAAAACACACGTGATCTTATGAATCTGTACTATTTCTTTGCGCATGTGATCCTTTTTTTTTTTTGCTGTCATGGTTGTATAGTTGGTTAAAATTAAATAAAATTCAGTTCATCATATTGCCTAGGTTGTGCTGACTAAACAATCCTGAGCTCTGTCTGAAATGTGAAATTTATAGAAAAATCAAACAAATATTTGTTGTTTGTTGTATGCATTAGACCACTTTCATGCTACAGGTATTGCCGAACTTTTTGACCTGGCAGGAACTCGATTCTGACCTGGCAGGAACTCGATGAAGACCTCCTGCAGGACGTCGAGGAGGAGCTGTCTGGCTTTACTTTCGTTCTCGTTCAACTGGAAGATCTCAACCATCTTCTGCATCTGCTCGTTTACCTGAGAGGGAGAACATCTGATCACAGATGTGTGTGTGTGTGTGTGTGTGTGTGTGTGTGTGTGTGTGAGCGAGCAATGGAGAAGGACAGAAAGCACTTACAGAAGATGCCAGACAGAGATTGTAGCTGAGCTTCTCTAGGCTGATGTGAGGTCTGGTCTGGTTCTGCCTCTCCTTGCTGGCCAACTTGAAGTTCTTCCTCTCTCTGGGTTTCACGCGGAGCTTCAGTCCGTTCAGACGGTGCTGCAGCTGCGCCAACGTCGCCTTGGTGCCCGCAATCTCCGCAAACTCCACTAAGGCATACAGACCCTGCGCGCACACACACACACCATTAAGGAATTCATAATCTTCAGCTGTTCCATAAGGAAATTGTTCTTTCATTCTCTTTCTTTCTCACTCACGCACACACACACACACACATACCCGCTCCTTGTCCATGATGACCTCGGCCACGGGTCCGAACTGCTGGAAATATTCCTCCAGCGCGCCGGCGGACGTGTCAGGCTGAAAGCCGCTGACATAGACGGTGCTCTCCTGCTGCGCCTCCCTCTTCGCTCGCAGCCGACACAAGTGCTGATGTTTCTTCCCCTTCAGGTGGGCGTCCAAACTCGGCTCTGGAAAACAAACGTTCACACGAAAAAATCAATCAGGGTGGACAGACAGGCAGAAAGAAGTATGTTAGAGAGAGAGAGAGAGAGAGGACAGGAGAGAGAGAGAGAGAGAGAGAGAGACAGGTCAGCCAGACGGACAAAAATATTACACACTTTAGACAGACAAGTATGTTAGATAAACGGACAGGTTAGACAGGCAGGTTAGACAGAGAGACAGGCAGGTTAGACAGAGAGACAGGCAGGTTAGACAGAGAGACAGGCAGGTTAGACAGAGAGACAGACAGGTTAGACAGAGAGACAGGCAGGTTAGACAGAGAGACAGGCAGGTTAGACAGAGAGACAGGCGGGTTAGACAGAGAGACAGGCGGGTTAGACAGAGAGACAGGCGGGTTAGACAGAGAGACAGACGGGTTAGACAGAGAGACAGGCAGGTTAGACAGAGAGACAGGCAGGTTAGACAGAGAGACAGGCAGGTTAGACAGAGAGACAGACAGGTTAGACAGAGAGACAGGCAGGTTAGACAGAGAGACAGGCAGGTTAGACAGACAGGTTAGACAGAGAGACAGGCGGGTTAGACAGAGAGACAGGCGGGTTAGACAGAGAGACAGGCGGGTTAGACAGAGAGACAGGCAGGTTAGACAGAGAGACAGGCAGGTTAGACAGAGAGACAGACAGGTTAGACAGAGAGACAGGCAGGTCTCTGAGGCAGTGAATCCGTTCAGTTCCTCACAGCTACGGAGATAGAAGACTAAACACTCGCGACTCTTACACACACACACAGAAATAAACAGATTCACTCCAAAAGAAACTTTTCAACTTTGTTCAAAATAATGAACCAATTTAAATAAGAAAGCTAACTTTACTGTACTTCTGTCCTCAGGTTATAACACTTTATCTGAACACTAACCGGACTGTACGGAGTGCGTGCGCGCGCGCGGTGTTAGCACTCATGCTAGCTGCAGCCATGTCTGACGCCGACGTGCTGAAGACGTTTCCTAAACATTAGCAGAGGAAGCTATCGCTGTCGCTAATTTAGGCGCATTAGCGCCACTGAATGACCTGCCGGGCTCTTTAGAGCGGGAAACACGTACCGTTCGGGATTCTAACATCGCAGAGTTTACAGAGGAATCCTTTTGGTACTTTCTGGATGTCGGGGCCGAACTCCATCGCGCTTAGCCGAGAGACTAAACTCAAATCTCCCTCCAACTCGGAGCAATTCCTCCTCCACACAGCGCTTCTTCTTCGGCTTATAGGTTAGCGGTTGACATTATGGGGCACTACTGCCACCATCAGGACTGGAGCAAAGAACAACTTGATACTTCCATACAGTATAAGACCAAATGAACACCAAAAATTTTTAAAAAGTTCTATCATCACAACCATTAGATATTAATTTAATTTTTTAAACATTTATTAGAAATTCTTGAGAAAACATTAAGACCAGCTCTTACATATATCTTCTTTTTTAAACAGAAATGTAAATGTGTGTGTAAAAATGACAAACTTTTTTTTTTTCCAATCCTCAGTTTATTATCAGGATTTTTTTGTTCCCAAGCTACAAATACAAAAACACCACTTAAAATATGCAGCTTAATAAAAGCATATGATGGACATGAGTACATAAAAGCAAACCACCTGTCCTCTCCTTGAAAGGAAGAAGAGGTAAATAAGAGACAGAGGGCTTTGTGGAACCACTAAGGTGAGGACTGGTGGAATTGAAGTAATCCTCTTAAAACAAAACACCCCAAATTTTGATTAATTTCAAACTTAAAGAAAAAAAAAACTACATCTGAAACACTGAAATGATTTGTAAAAACAATTAAGATCTTTTTAAAACAATAATAATAAAAAAACAGTTGAACTGGTAATGAGAAAAAAATATATAATTTGGTACAAAAGTAATAATAATTAAGTGGTCTCGATGCCCCCCTCCCACCCTGACACATTATCGCAGGCTATTTACATAATCTCAAGATCAGTGCTTTATTTCCTTCTTGTCCGTCTCTCAGGTGCTAAAGGAACGTCCGTCTCTGCTTTCTTCTGGCCTCTTGTTCCTCTGCGAGCGGTTACCTCTGCAAGATAGACAAAGAAATAAAAGATCAACAAGGCGAATCCCCGAACTAATGAACGACACTTAAATCTGAGTGAAGAAATCTTACCGGAAACAGGATCCTCAGTCTGAGCTGGTACATCTTCCTCGGTTGGTTTTCTCCGTCCTCTTACAGGTTTTTCATCCTTTCTAAGAGGTTCCTCCACCACAGAGGTGCCCTGTGCCTCCTTTGCTCCCGTCCTCCTCCCTCTGCCTGGTGTGGCTGCACCAGTCTGAGCTTCTGTGCCAGCTCCTTTGCCCCTTTTCCTCTTTGGTAGGGACTCCATATCTGGCGTTTCCTCAACTACAACCTCCATCTCCTTCCTTTTCTGCCCCCGTTTTTGGGAAGTGGCTACTTCATCATGTTGGGGAACGACTGAAGCGCCTGTTCTTCCACGCCTGGCTGGCCGAATGTTTTCTTCAAGAACTGGCTTCTCCATTTCTGGTTCTTCTGTTTTTTTTGCCCCCTTCCCTTTGCGCCCTTTTACTATTGGATGCTCGAACTGCTTGGTCTCTACATTTGAGGGATCATTATTTTTAGCTGCTGGTTTCTGTTCTTTCTTGTTGGACGGCTCTTCCTCAACAGCTTCAGTGACTGTGTCCTTGAATGAGACCTTGGCTTTCTTAGCAATCTTCCCTTTTCCTCTCTTAGCTGCTACTTCGCTGCTAACATCCACCCTGTCAGAGGCTGCCTGCACAAGTGATGCTTCTGACATTGTAGACTCCTGTAGTTTTGTTCTGGTACCAGGCTCTTCACCTGGTTCCACCACTGCTGTAGCATCTTCTGAGACTCCCACCTGCTCCGATTTGGCCACAGCTTTTCTACCACGGGTGGGCTTGACAACTGGTGGAGGAATTTCAACAGTAGCTCCACGACGCCCTCGTTTAATTGGAGGCTCTGGTTCATCCTTGACTGCAGCTGTACGCCTTCCTCTGGATGATCTGGCTGTAGGAGCTTCTAAATGCTGAATGGTTTCTGACTCAATACTGGTTTTAGCTTCGACCTGAACTTTGGGCTGTTTTGTCCTCCCAAGTCCTCTGACGGTTTTTACCACTGCTTCTTCAGCTGGCTCCTCAGTCACGGAAGACATTGCCACAGTTTCTGTTGCAGGACCATCAGCAGCGTCCTCTACCTGTAGCTTCATCTGCTTGTTCCTTGCACCTCGGCTAGACCTGACTGGTGGAGCTTCTGGTTTAGGCTGAGGTTCAACACAAGACTCAATATTGGATTCATCAGCTAACACTTGGTTGCTCAAATCCACTGGATTGACTCTTCTTCCTCGTCTCGACTTCACTACAGGGACATGAAGGTGCTCTTCAGGCAGCACCTTAGAATCTGAAGCAGATTTGGACGTTTCTTCTGAAAACGTTATGGAAGTTTCCTTCTTTGTTGCCCTGCCTCTCCTTGGTTTCAAATTGGCTTTCGAATCTTCAGTTTCTGCAGCTGAGTGAACTTCAGCATTCTCTGGTAATTTGGGCTCTGCTTCAACAGCAAGCTCCACCACAGCATCAGAGCTCTTAACTTCTGATTCCACAGCAGTCAAGGTGGGTTTGGGAGATTCCTTCTTTGTTGGTCTGCCTCTCCTGGTTTTTCTCACAGAATTGTCATTTTCTGCTTTAGAACTCTCCAACGCAGCACCTTCCACCTCCGCTACAACATCTGGAAATTCCTCAACTTCTGAAGATTGTGTGGGTTCCTTCCTGGTTGTTCTGCCCTTCCTTGCTTTGGTATTGGACTTAACAGGAGCCACCTCAGATTCCGCTGAAGGCAGAAGTTCATCTCTCTCTGAAGCAACCCCAATCTGCTCACCAGAAGCTTCAGGTAAAGTTTCTGGTTCTTGCGGAGTCTCCAATTCAGGTTTTTCTTTCCTTCCTTTCTTGGCTTTAACAGGAGCTGGTGACTTCAAGATTTCCATCTCTACAGAAGCCTTCACGTCATTAACAGGACCTACCTGCTTGACCTCAACCTCTTGTTCGGCTTTCCTTCCTCTCCTTGCTTTCAGTACGACCTGCTCATCCTCTGCAGAGGATTGCAGAGCCTCCACTTGCTCCTTGGGAATTTTTCCTCTGGTAGATTTTCTAGCAGGACTTTGAATGGAAACATCTTGGATTAGCTCGTTGACTGACTTGCCTCTCCTTCCTCGTACAGAAGGAGCAGACTTTACACTAGTTTCGTCTTCAGTTCCTGCAGACAGAGAATCTGAATCCACCTCATGTTGGTTCTTCTGAGATTTCTGTGCTGTTCGAACACCACATTGGGACTTTTTAGCCGGTGAAGATGTCTTTTGCTCATGCTTAGGAGAAGCTACAGATATAGTGGCCTCTACAGCAGCCCTGGTTGTTTTAAGAGGTGCTTCCTGGACCTCTGGACAAGCGGTTACTGCTTCTTCTGTCTCAATCTGTAGAATAACAGCTGCTTTTGCATTTGTCAGGTCTTCAACTGGACCGATGTTCTCCTTCTCTTCAGATTCCTCTCTAACACCTTAAAAAAAATTTAACAGACTTTCAGCAAAAACTTAATTCCACATAAATACTTAAAACAAGAACTGCAACACCTGTGTATGCAAATACATCTGAGCATAACTCACCTCTCACAGGCAGAACTTCAGAACCTAGCTCTGCAACAATGGTGGAAGCAAACACCGCGCTCTCTCTTTTTTGCTTGGGTGTCTTCATCAAACGATCAATTCCAATGTCATCTTCAACTGGCTGGTTCTTCTGCTTGGGAGTCTTCATCAGCTGTTTTACCCCAGTCAAATCTTCTTTAACTGGATAGTTCTTTTGCTTGGGAGTTTTCATTATTTGCTGAACTCCAGTCAAGTCTTCTTCAACTGGTTGCTTTTTCTGCTTCGGAGTCTTCATCAGATGCCTTACCCCACTCAGGTCTTCCTCGACTGGGTGGTTCTTCAGCTTGGGAGTTTTCATCATCTCTTTCACTCCTGTCAGGTCCTCCTCAACCTGCTGCTCCTTCTGCCTGGAAGTTGTAATAATCTGTTTTACTCCGGGCAGATCTTCAACTGGCTGGTTCTTTAGCATAGGAGTCTTCATCAGCTCTTTCACCCCAGTCAAGTCTTCTTCAACGGGCTGGTTCCTCAGCTTAGGAGTTTTCATCATCTGCTTTACTCCTGTCAGATCTTCTGCAACTGGCTGTTTCTTCTGCCTGGGAGTTTTCATCATCTGCTTTACTCCCGTCAGATCTTCTGCAACTGGCTGTTTCTTCTGCCTGGGAGTTTTCATCATCTGCTTTACTCCCGTCAGATCTTCCTCAACTACCTGTTTTTTCAGCTTGGGAGTCTTCATCAATCGTTTTACTCCAGTAAGATCCTCCTCTTGCTCAGCCATATCGTTGGGGATCTTGTCAAGTCTCTTCAAACTTACAGAGCACACTACAGGACTGTTTGTAACTTTCGGACTTGTAGTCGATCTCTTTACTCCAGCCCTGCCTTTTTCTAAGGGGGATTCCCTTTGTTTAGGGGTACTAAGAAGTTCTTTAACACCTTCTAAACTCTCTTCCTGGGATAATTTTGGCGCTTTGGGGGTTTTGAGTAACTTGCCCCTAAGGTCTTCTACAGGCTCGGCTTTCTGCTTTGGTGTTCTCAGCAGTCTTTTGACTCCTGTAAGGCACTCTGGCAGGGTCGGTTTGTGCCGGGGTGTTTGGACTGGTCCAGAGTTCTTGTTCTGAGTTTGATCTTCGCTTGGCATATGCAATACCGTAGATACTTCAGACTGAGAAAGGGCAGCAGAGGTATCCATTGCTTCAATCAAACTTCCATCCTGGTCGACCTGGAGGAGTCTGTTTACTGCTTCGCTGTTGTAGCGCCCAAGTTTGGTGGTGGACACGACGCTTATGGGAGACACCACCATTTCACCTGTGTGTGATTATATGTAAGGAATTTATTCTTGTTTAACATAAAAGATAAGTTTTTCTTAGTAAAAGAAAAACTAAATGAGTCTGTTGCTTACCAGATTCCTCAGGAGTATTCATTACTGACATTTCGGTAACACCATGCGGTGTCACTGGACACTCGTTTGCCTTTGTATAAGCACTCTTGCGTCTATTGTTAGCTGGAGTTTTAAAGATATCCGAAACACCTGCAAACAAGCCAAGATTTTAGAGATCTTGTAAAACTTTGTACATAATTGAATATAAATACAAATTTAAAGCCAAAAATAAACATACCTGTAAGATCCTCATCCATTTTCATATCCTTTTTAAACAAGGCGACGTTGCATACAACTTTAGGGGCAGCGCCGACAAGCTGAGTGGATCTTAGGTAGGCTTTCCCTACGACTATGCTGGCTGGAGAATCTGCATGTCCAGTGCTTGTATTTTCTTTAAGTCTGTGTGCAGGCGTCTGCAAACAAAGTACATGCATCCTCAAACAACTACTGACAAAAAAAAAAAAAAAAAAAAAAAGGCAAATAAATAAATAAAAAGCAGATAAAAGCAGCAACATTACCTTAGGTTTAATCACTTTACTCTGCTTGACTGCTGCTGCTTTTTTGGTAATCGCTTTTGTAGCGCCACCTTCTGTTTGAGGTTTAATCTGTCCAAACTTGACGATGTCGGCCCAAGAACTGACAACTGAAAACAAAGACAAAGGAAATAAGAAAAAAAAATCTGTATAATAAGAAACAGTTCCTGAGAACTTAAACGCCACACATCGTGGTTACCTTTTAAATTAGCACGTGACGCTCCACTGCGTCGCGATCGCACAACGTCCAGTGCGCTCTTCAGCACACTCTTTGGTGTCTTCCGAGCCGAGGCCTTCATGCTCTTCCTTCTCGGCATGGCCCTTGGCGTTACACATTCCTGAGACTCTTTTACTCCATGCATGGATTCTTCCTTCGTTCCTTTCTCCTGGTCGGAGACAGGTGACGGGGTGCTGATTCGGGAAACTGAGAAGCGGCCGTGTGTGGAAGGCGTCTTGAGAAGGGACTCTTGGCTTGGGGATGGCGATTTCACTGAAGCATTCGAGAGCCTCCTGGAGGATTTGGGGGTTGATGGGTTTGAAGAAGGTGAAGGGGCCTTGGGAATTTTAGGAGATGGGGTTTTAGCCTTCGGGCTTGGGAGCGCCTTGGCGGGCGACGGGGTCTTGAGCGCCTTGGCGGGCGACGGGGTCTTGAGCGCCTTGGCGGGCGACGGGGTCTTGAGCGCCTTGGCGGGCGACGGGGTCTTGAGCGCCTTGGCGGGCGACGGGGTCTTGAGCGCCTTGGCGGGCGACGCGGCACGTTTAGGTGAAGCGTTTTTAGCAGGGCTCTCTGCAATATTCTCTTTAAGTTTGTAACCCTACAGATAAGAGAAGTACAGGCACTTTAGAAACCCAAATAAGAAAATTTAAACAAAACACCACAAGTGCCTTTGGCACACCTTACCATCAGTCCAATGGTGGAGGCTCGTCTGAGCAGAGAGTGAGATTTCTGAGAGAACCCCAAACTGCGTCTCCCAGGCGTTGCCCCTCGGCGTAGGGGGGAATTAGGTGGTAGGCGTTTGTCGAACAGTTCAGGGCTTAGCTGTCCCCCAAAAGATACACGTTTTCTCTTGGGAGCAGGAAGGGGCAAGTCGTCACATTTGTGCTTCTTACTGGAGGCCTGGTCATTATCTGCTGAATACCAAGACAATCAGGGGTTAAGGCCAAAAATAGTTATTTTTAAGTCTCCCACGCCACCAACACTAGACCAAGCCTGTTCCTCTACAGGGAACATTTCATAATATTTCAACTTTACAGCCATGCTCGCCTCTTTACTCTTTAAGTAACAGCTCTTCTACTTTTATTATACTTGTTTTAAATTCCTTTTATTTCCCTGTCTTGTGCAGAAATGTTTATTAAAAAGAAATATTTTGAAATAAAATCAACCACCTTTGTTTTCTTTACTATTTGTTAACACGATCCCTAAAACAACCTGAATAAAAAAAATAAACAGCATCATTAAAAAAAATTTTTTTTTTTAACTAATACCATCCTATGTGAACTCATAGGGAAGTTTTGGAGTCTCCATCACCCTTCTACAAATCTGATTCACTTCTCAAAGCTCTAGTTTAAATAAATAAATAAATAAATAAATAAATAAATAAGGCACTGAGCTAATGATCGGAAGATCAGCAGTTCGATTCCCAGCTCCCAACCTTGAGCAACGTCCTTAACCCCATCTGCTCCAGGAGCACTGTATCAAGGCTGACCCTGCGCTCTGACCCCAGTTACGCTGCGATATGCGAAGAAAGAATTTCACTGTGCCGTGTGTAATGTAAATGTGACAAATAAAGGCTTAACTTAACTTTAAAAAACTTAACTTAATGTGCAGAGTGAGTAATTTTAGTGGGACAGACCTTTCATTCGACTTCTGTGACACTGTGCACATTAGTAGTAACTACCCGATGCCCACAAATCATACACAGCATCCTGGAAACCACTTGATTGCTATAAATTGTTATAATTGATATAAACTTGATAAAATTCATATATAAACTCTGTTCCGGGCTCAGAAGCTTTAGAGAAACGCATCTTTATGGCATTACATCAAAAAAAAAAAAAAAAAAAACAAGGAAAAGCCTCTGATCTGCCCTTTTCTCCAAACTCTCTGAGCAAATTTGTCTCAAACCTTTTTTAGGCAGTAAAATGTCATTTCTTTACAATCCTACAGGTGGCGCATTCAGAACCATTTACACATTTTAATCCGGTGTGGTAGGAGTGCACTACTTGCCAAGTTTGTCTTAAAATAATAATTATGGCTTTTAAGTAAGAAAACTAAAGTTATAAGGAACGAGCTACATTTAATCATTAAAACTATTTAAGATTTTAACAAAATCAGTAATATTAAATCAAAATATTTAAAATAATAACATATTTATAAAAATAAAAAAAGAAGAAGCGCGCCACTCAGTAATCCTGTGATTTATATTAATTCCAATAACTGATAAATTATTCAACTATTAAAATCGTTAGTTGCAGCTCTACACTAGGTCATAAATTCTGCTTTTAAGTGCCCCGACTTCCTGTTTCACAAATAAATGAATAAACATCAATAAAGAAATTAATAAACATCTAACAATCAGTAACTGGAAACATTGTTTTTATGTAAACTTTGGTTCTCACCTTCATCAAGACACATGGGAGTGACTAAAACCTCCTGCAGCACATCCTGGACCTGTAACCGTTTTCCCGCGCTTGCTCTCGGCGACGTCCTGGTGGCCTGTTTCGCTTCAGCCACTTTATCCTCCTCGCCCCCTTCCGGCTCTGAGGGACTCTGGGAAGAGGTCTGGCTCGCCGGGGTTTGACGAGCGCCGCCACTGCTGCTCCTCCTGCCTTTGGGAGACTTTGCGCTTGGACTCTCAAAGGCGATTTGCTGGGCCACTTGGTCAGCAGTGAACTTCTGTGGCGTCGTCTGCAGAGCTTTCTTCTGAGACCCGGGTGTCCCGGTGCCCTCAGAGCGCCTCTTTTGTTCTTCCCGGACTGCAGGTGTGGCTGTTCTGACCTGAGCCACATTTTCCATTTGATTGCCATCTACAAGCTTGGCGGTCGAGGATCTTCTCTTCTTCTGGGATGATTTCGGAGTTGCCGGCTTCTCGTTCTCACTGTAAACCTTCTCGAGGTCCTGGTTGTCCGCTGGAGGTCTTGAGAGAGGTGTGTTGGACAGACTGGAAGATTTCCAGGGTTTGGTGGCCAGATCGCGCTTGACCATGTCGTACAGATCAAAGAAAGGCGACAAGGTGCCGTCCGTCGATTTGTTCTGCTCATCTCGGACACTCTGGTCCAGACAGGAGGGCAGGTTGGAGCCATCTTTCAAATAGGTTTCTGGGGGGTAAAAAAAAAAAAAAGATTTGGTTTGGTTTTCAAAACTGAAACCAAACGACAAGCCATAAGTTATGGAAAGTCTTCTCATGAAGATCATGAGAGCTCACCTGTGATGTGCTCAGTTTTCTTCTTCTCTGTGGTTCCAGGTGTGCTCTTTATCTGCTGATCTTGCAAGACCTGGGACACCAACAAGAGAGGTTAAAGGTCATATCGGGAGGCATTAAAGCACATACCTTGTTTCCTTCTGAAGATACACCTGCATGAAAGGAAGGGTTTGTTGACGAACTCCTTACCTTGACGGTTTCTCCTTTACCCGGCGTCGATAAACGCTTCTTCTTCGGGGTCGGCGCAGGCGGGTACTCGAACCTGCACATCACAAGGTCAACTTAACACCAAAAGCTAAAGTTAAGAAAATATATGGATTCTGACAAAGAGAGGGGTGACGTACCTGAAAGAACGATCAATAATTGTGATTAGATCTCCATGCTTCAGACGCTCGGACTGCTGCAGAATCTCGCCGTTGATGCGGGTCGGATTCACCGAGCTCAGGTTGGTCAAAATGAGCTTAAAAAAAGAAAAAAAAACCCGAAGGAGAAAGAGGAACAGTTATTACAGCTCATGGTTGTGTGCTCATCACATGGTTCATGTTCTTCATTAGTCCCTGGAATCTGAGCAGACCGCAGAACTCTTCATTACCTCTTTGTTTTCGTTGAGATCAATCCTGCAGTGTTCTTTCGACACCTGTGGCAGCTGGATCCGTATATCACAGTCGAGCTTCCTTTAAAATAATGTGTGTAAATGTAAATGTGTAGATTCGCTGATGTGTACCTTAAATTCCACGAACAAATTTAAATTCATCTAGACTATGAAGACTGAACTAAAATTCAAGAAGGTTAACAAAAAAGGGTTTTCAGTAACAACGTGTATATTTACTTGCATTTGTATGGAATAGAACCATCTTTAGTGTGAATCTTTAGTCCACCTCAACGGGAAAAGTGCTTCATTACTGGGATATTTCTATATCCCAGTATATATCTGAGAGTTTGAATGTTTACCGCAGACTGTGATCGTTGTTCAGTCACTATTTGGTCGTTCTCAGCTCATTTTGCCTTTTTTTTTTTTGGAATTTAATGGGTGTGGCTAAATATAACAGCTGTGACAGTTTTACAGTTAATAAGCACATGCGCAAGACTTCAAGAAAAATCTGCATAACTTCCACACACCTTGCAGATTTTTTTCCACGAAATTTTGTAAATCTTAAATTCTACTTCAAGCTGCTTAACAAGTGCCTATTATAGGATCAACTTATCCAAATTAAAATGCTTACTTCTTTGCACAAATTATATATTTTGAGACATTAGGAGATGAAAAATCAGTAATAACCTCTAAAAACACTCAAGACATCAACTTAAATGAATTAATGTCTCCACTGTACATCTTCAGCACATAAACGGTGCTGGAGCACGTGGTGTCTATGCGCACGCTGATTGGCTAGGAGCAGTGTCTGACGTCATAAGTGAAAGAAAAACCCGCCTGAGTTTAAAACGAGGTAATGAGAATCCCGGCTTTTTTCTGAGTGTCGAAATGATTCGACTCCCAAGCGAATCAGCGTTTTAAACCAACCAAAGACAAGTTTGTTTTGACATATATTTTCATCCTAAAGAAATTGTTTTCAAATATCTATTTTGTCACATTTTTCAGGAAGCTAAACAGAATCGCACTGAAGTGTGCATTTATAAAACGCGCGAGCGAATCATATGAAATGTAAATAATAATCTAAAAACAAAAATATTCAACAAGGTTCGTCATGGAAATGTTAAGCTTCATGTACACGAAACCCACAATTACAGCACATATTTACGGCCCAATAGATAAAACACTTCAGCTCATGTGTAGCTGTTACACCGCTCAATGGAATCGAGCCAGTGAATCGACTCAGCGTTTGGTTTAAAAGAGCCGAGTCAGTGAGTCGACTTGATAGTAAACGACATATGGCTAGAAAACAGCCGCACTAGTTAGATCGTCTTACAAACAAGCATTTCGTAGTTTTATATGATAAACAGGCACTACATTTTAATAATTAATAAATAAATACATTATCTACTGACCTCCCGAACAGACAGGACGCTGTGAGCGGAAAATCGGTTCCATCCGTACCGTTTCTCTTTATCACCACGATCTTACCGAGCAAAGGCATCTTCGTAACATCAGCTTTACTTACCTGATGCCGAGAATTGGAAAGAAAAAGAAAAACACTTTAGTGCACAAAATAAAGCATTAGTTTGTCCTGAATGTGTGCTTAAAACCCCGTAACTCGAGGCAGCATCCCGCTAACGTGTGCTGTTTCAAAGTTATCCTTACTGTTCCAAGGCTCTTTAAGAAATACCGCAATAAAACTTCGCCTTATTATGTTTTAAACATTTATAAAGTAATACGTTAGAGCATTAAAGACACACTCCACGTTTAAGCACTAGTTTAACCACTAAATCCCACCTCCTCGCACTTGATTGGCTAGCACGTCAGACTGACATGGCAGCTGGCCAATGCGGAGAAGGTCGCCAAGCTAAGCAGCCAATCACAGCGCAAAGGGAAAACTGGTAACCCCGAAACATGAATATCGTACGTTTTGTGTACTAACAAAAAACAGTACAATTTATTTGAGAAAAGGGTTGAACATGTATTTATACGTTACCCGAGTTAAAACAGATCATTAAGATGAAATATATTCCATGGATAATTAAAAACCCAAACAGACGCTAACGAAACATTAGCTCCCTCTACATCAGAATATCCGCTCTACACTGACTCGCGCACGCGGCGGGCCAGTGCTCAGCGCGCACCACATGTATCCCTCCGCCATAGAGCGAACAGATTAGCGACACGTATTTATTTTAATCACATTTAAAACACATCAGACATACATATAATGCAATGATGTACACATGTAAAAGAAAAAGTCTCAAACCGTAGAAGGGATGTTTGTGTGTCTGAGGAACTAATTTGTTTATTAGAGCGAGGCGGAGGAACACTGCATCGAGCTACGCCTCTGGGTTTGAATAGGGTTCGAAATTCCGCGCGAAGCTTTCTGATTGGTCAATGTCCAGCGCGATGGAAAAGGCTGCAGCCAATAGAAAGAGCAGTGAGAATTCACACGTCTTACTGTTTATAATCGGACTTTAATTCAACACATTGTATATAATTGAAAATTCGATTTATTTCAGCGATTAAATGTATATATTATATAAATTCATTACATACAAACTGATATATGTCAAGTGTCAATTATGTCAATTTATTTTAATGAATGGCTTTCAGCTAATGAAAACCCAAAATTCAGCATCTCAGAAAATTTTTATATTACTTAAGACCGATTAAAAATATATATATTTTTAACATTGGAAAGAAATGTTGGATCACTGAAAAGTATGAACATGTACAGCCCTGAATACTCAGCTGGGGCTCCTTTTGCATGAATTACAAGGGCTAAGGACAAAAAAGACTGGACTGCTGCTCAGTGGGCCGAAGTCCGCTTTTCAGTGTGTGTATATATACAGGGGCGGATCTACCGGGGTGGCCCCAATTGCCACCCCAGCACTAGTGTCCTAGTGTTCTAAAAAGAAAAGAGTTTTTTAATTTATCTGACGTTCCAATCCAGATATCAGGTTCAAGTCAATCACACATCAGCATTTATTAAATTTTTATAGTACAATGTAAAAATGTGCACCCTAGTGTATACGCCGAAGAAGAATAGCGTTCCTTGAATCCACAAAAATCATGCAAGGATGCTTGCTTCAGTGTTGCCACCCCTCATAATGTTAATGCCACCCCCTTGCCACCCCATGAATAATTTTCTAGATCCGCCCCTGTATATATATATATATATATATAGGTTATATATAGGTCATTCTATAATTGCGGGTACATTTCAACTAGAGAAAAAAAAATTCATAGAACACACTTCAAATTTAACATTTTCTATATTTGCTGAGCTTAAACTTGTAAGATTTAAAATATTTATTCAAACATTATAGACAAAATGGGCCAAATATATACAGTTAACAAATGTGACACAATTTAAAACCCGGTCTTCTCTAAGAGAACATCTGTCTTTTCATCCATTAATTCAACTTTAGGCCAAATAAGTTATCAACGTTTTGTTTGGGAGTAAAAGTATCAACACAATTAACTGAAAAGTTGCCGCACTCGTTTGCATTTTCTCTAAGCAAAGCTTTAAAAATGTATGAAAGTCTGTAATTTTTCACGTAGTAACAGTACTAGTCTGACTGATCAGCATCTAATCAATTTGCTAACAATAAAACACACATAAGGATTTTTTTAAAGCAAAACCTTAAACAAACAGAGTTGACATTGATGATAACAGAGTTCATATCAATAACAGAGTTGACCACCCATAGTTAAGAGACCAACTTTAACAGACCAGACTTTATATCTTCCTATATGCTTTCGTGTTTTTGAACGAGGGGAATCAGACACACAAGTCCGTCTCTGGAGGCGTTTTTGGTATTTTCTGACAGCGGTTGTTTTCTTTTTATTTTTTTTTAGCAAAATCTTTATTTTTTCAATTTCTCTGCATAATTTGGAGTTTTCCAGTATTCATTTTCTTCATCCTGACCACATTTGTCTTAAACAATAAAAAAAAACATCAGTTTAAGTTAATTTAAATGTAAATTTAAAATATATTATTTAAATGTATATCTTTTCTTTCCTAAAAAAAAAAAAAAAATATATATATATATATATATATATATATATATATATATATATATATATATCAGTATTTATTATTTAAATGTGCACTATGCAAGTTTTTATGGGCATATAAAACACAGAGCTCTTAGTTCAAGGAATGGCAGTTTGCTATAATTTTAGATTTACTTTGAAGTCATATGTTTACTTTTGTATTTATAAACATTAGAGCAAAAAAGGCTTGTATTTTGAGTAATAGTGGGATGAGAACAAAAACGGCCTGTACATTGCCTGTAATGTCTATACAGTTATAAAGTTACAAAGTGTATTATTAATTAAAATGTGTAAACAAAACATGCATGTACAAATTATACAGAAGATGAAACATCTTGGATCTTCACTTGCATACTATAATGCTGACAAAGAAATTAACTTTCCTCCACATCCCTACGTCTTACCACACATACAGTACAATTATACCTGTTGTTACCTGGATATCTGTGGTTTAGGCTCTGGTTTAGGACTTTGTGCTGTCATCTCTACATGTTGTTGTCTTTTTGCTCTGCACCTCTGTTGTGCCTCTCTTCAATACCTGCGCTTGTACCTTTGCTCCCTTTCTTCCAAATCAGCTACTCTGCTTGTCTGCCCTGCATTTTTCCTTTTGTACCATCGCTCTCTGACTTTTCTCAAATTTTCTGCCTTCTTTACAGGGTCTGCATCTCGTCGCGCCCTGTATTGCCGTCGTCTTTCTGCTGCTGACAGCATCATTTACCTGTCATTCCAATTTCTTCCTTCCTTATTATGATATACAATAAATGAATAAATTAATGAATTAATAATTTACTGTAAAATGACCCAGACTCTATTAAAAAAAAAAGATAGTGATGTAAAATGCTTAAATGTGAATATTTAACTCTGTTACACAGTGTCAACTACGTTATCATTGGACACTTTAAACCATTAACAGAGTTGACAATAACAGAGTTGACAATAACAGAGTTGACAATTTCCACCATTTTGTGCTTTAGCTCAATATTCTAACCTCAAACTAGAGACCACATCGCATGATTAAAAACAGAATTTGATCAATTTTCATGATATTATTGTTTTAAAAAAGGGAACGAGAGATTTACTACAATATCACAATAACAGATTTGACCAAATAATTAATATACTATTGGTGTATCCTAAACATTTTGTACAAATTAGTGAGCGAAGGATAATGACATACCTCAATGCCTTCCAGAATTTTCCGCCAGAGGAAGTGACATCATTTGGTGCATTACAAGCTTTTTCTACGAATGCTTTAAAAGATTTTTTATGCATTTTTATAACAAAGGTAACAGAGTTGACCAAAACATAGAGACGGACACGGAATTTATTTTTTTATCACTGAAATTATCTATGATGCACAAAATAGATATTTGATCCAATTGTTTATGTAACATAATAAAGTAAACACATTAGAAAGATTAAAGTTAGACCTTATTATTTCCTTATTATTCCACATTCCACCAGTAAGAGCAGAGTGTGAAGGTTTAATTAGCAGAGTAACAGCACAGTTTTGCTTAAAATATTGCAATGCACACAACATTAGGAGTCTTTGTGATGTATCCAGAGACACAGTATCCAGGGTAACGTCAACGTACCACCAAGAAGGACGAACCACATCCAACAGGAGTAACTTGATCCAAAAAACATAAAACCACAGCTGCCCAACTCTCAGTATCTGAGTGAACTTCTACCGTCTTACGAGCTGCCGCGCCTACAGTACATCGATCAAAGGATGCAGGCTGCTTGTCAGTACCACATATTATGAGAACTACAGCAGGAGGCGGAGCTTTTTCTTACCCCAAAGCCTTCTTACGGCTTTTTCTTAAGCCCAAAAGTTATGGAACAGCTTTCCATTTAATGTTCGGGACTCAGACACAGTCTCAGTGTTTAAGTCTAGACTAAAAACCTGTTTATTTAGTGCAGCATGTTTGTAAATAGATGAGCCTTAGGTAAAGGAGCAGATCTGGGGGCCTCATGGACGTAGAGTATCTGGTGAACTGGTATGTTTAGATGTTGTCCTCCCCACTCTCATTGATCACTCAGGTCTGTCGACGGTGAAGTGATTGGTTGCTTTACATCTCAGTCTGTTCAATTTGTGTTTCTGAGTGTCTCCTCCTGGCTCCTCCCTTTTAGTTATGATGTCATAGTTAGTCCTGCCGGAGTCCCTGCTTGCACTCTACACTGTATATACATTGACCGTATACATTATTTAACTGTGACCATATCTAACTATTATCTCTTCTCCTCTCTCTCTCTCTCTCTCTCTCTTTCTCTGCCTGTCTCTCCGTCGAGCTACACAAGTTGCTCCTGAGCTGTCAGTGATCCTGACCCCCTCTGCCCTCTGGACCTGTCTGACTCATCTCGTCACACGGATGCCCTGTGTGCTCTGCTTGGGACGCGTGCGGTGACAGCATGAAGACCGTCCTCGGCTGATGCTGACGGCTGTTCTCTGAGGACTCACGACCGCAGTAGCTCAGTAGTTAAAGTAGTAACTTAAAGACATCAACGGTTATATTGAACTTCCAGCCTCCTAACACACAGTATGACTGCAACATTCGCTCCTATCCGTAATCACCCAAAGGAAGATGGGTTCGCCGTTGATTTTGGTCCCTCTCAAGGTTTCTTCCTTTTCATTGTATGAAGTTGCTTTGCATCAATGACAACTGTTAAAAGCGCTATACAAATAAAATTGGATTGAGATTAATGAAACTATTTATACATTGGCAAGCAACAGCGCACCAGGTGGTAGATTTATTTAGAATTAATATCGCCGGATATGTATAAAATCTTTCCGGAATTGCAATACAAACTGAACCGATCGATCCCTGGGTATCGAGATAATATCGTATTGTACGATCTCCGGGGATTCCCATCCCTGATACATAGTGTACGATTTTCATGCATTAGCCTCTCTATCTTAGGTTTTTCTCTTTCCGTGGCCAGACAACCCAGAGAGGTTGGCACACATGGAGCAAAGACCTGACGCCAGGCCACTACCTAACGACAACAGGGCCATGCCATTCTACAATGGTGTAATGATTCCTTCTCAGCAGAGGTGCGCCACTGTACTTAATTGCATATTTTGTGTATCTGTCCTTTATGTAAGTGGTTTTTATAGAGGATACTTTTTATGTTTACTCTGCTCAAAAGTACAGCAAATGTCCGTACTTTTACTGGAAGTACATTTCTGCATGGTGGTACCCAACCCTATTGGTGTATAGTATTTTAAGCAGGACTGTTGGCACCTGCTGACGATTATGCATAATTGCTTGTCCTTCCTTTGCCTAACAACATAACAGGTTTTTGAAATTCAGGAGCAGCTGGTGGCAGACAGCGACAATAACTGCACACTTACAATCAGGAGAGGGTGGGAGGGGAAGGGACAGAAAGAGAGATAGAAATGATTTGTACTATGAAAACAGTTACTGTAAGGTAATACACGCCCTGCACTTTTAATACTGAAGTCAATTTGAAGGTGAGTAATTCTGTACTTTTAACTCAACTGTCAAAGTAAATGACTTCTACTTTTATTTAAGTAATATTTGCCCTAGGAGTCCCTATTTTTACTCAAACGCAGGATTTGTGTACTTTGCCCACCTCGGCTTCCCGCTCAGACTTTGGCTATGATAAAGTCTGTCTCTCTGTGTATGACCAGAGAAAATACAATATATTGTTCCCCTACAGAGAATTAGTGGAGAACACATTTGGAATGTTAGCCAGAAGCATGGGCAACACATGGGGCTCACGATCCTTCATCTCGCGCCGTCGTCATCACACTTAGCCTCTTGAAACCATTCATAGGAATATGACGAAAAGTAAACTTGCACAGTATCTTTTTTAGAAAGCACAGATGTGCACTAGTCTATGTAAGAGGTCAGGATGCAGTTCTGGTTTAGATATTGTAATTTATGAGCCCGAAAGGATGATACCAATAAAAAAAAAAATCTGGAAACGTCTGCAACATCTTAATAGCAGTACCACTGCTTCAAATATAACATGAATATTTATTTGACATCATCGAAGAAGATAATTATCGTGACTTTGCTCTAAACGTATCCTTGCGTAGAAATATTTATATGTTCTAATAATATGTTTTCCTGTACAGCGGAAAAAAAGAAGAAGAAGACAGACAAGACACGTCTTCCATGGAAGAAACACATTTGTTTTTTATTGGTAGAATGTCTTTATTTCTGATTAACAGTCCATTTTGAATGAGCCTTGGTCCACAGGACACGATGGTGCATCTGGACCATGTTCACATATGACTTCTTTTTTGTATGATGGAGCTTTAGTTGGCATCTGCAGCTGGCACGGCAGATTGTGGCTACCGACAGTGGTTTCTGGAAGTATTCCTGGGCCCATTTAGTAATGCCAATGACACAATCATGCAGATGAGTGACGTAGTGTCGTCTGAAGGCCCGAAGACCACTCGCATCCAACAAGGTCTTCGGCTTTGTCTCTTATGCACAGAGATTTCTCCAGTTTCTCTGAAACTTTTGATGATGTTATGCACTGTACAGTTGTGGCCAAAAGTTTTGAGAATGACACAAATATTAGTTTTTACAAAGTTTGCTGCTAAACTGCTTTTAGATCTTTGTTTCAGTTGTTTCTGTGATGTACTGAAATATAATTACAAGCACTTCATACGTTTCAAAGGCTTTTATCGACAATTCCATGACATTTATGCAAAGAGTCAGCATTTGCAGTGTTGGGCTTCTTTTTCAGGACCTCTGCAATTCGACTGGGCTGCTCTCAATCAACTTCTGGGCCAAATCCCGACTGATAGCAGCCCATTCTTTCATAATCACTTCTTGGAGTTTGTCAGAATTAGTGGGTTTTTGTTTGTCCACCCGCCTCTTGAGGATTGACCACAAGTTCTCAATGGGATTAAGATCTGGGGAGTTTCCAGGCCATGGACCCAAAATTTCAACGTTTTGGTCCCCGAGCCACTTAGTTCTCACTTTTGCCTTATGGCTCGGTGCTCCATCGTGCTGGAAAATGCCTTGTTCTTCACCAAACTGTTGTTGGATTGTTGGAAGAAGTTGCTGTTGGA
This sequence comes from Clarias macrocephalus, assembly GCA_011419295.1. NCBI lineage: Eukaryota > Metazoa > Chordata > Actinopteri > Siluriformes > Clariidae > Clarias > Clarias macrocephalus. The sequence continues at coordinate 33,722 of JAAGKR010004854.1, read as the reverse complement.
GGGTGTTTTGGTACCATTCTTTATTCATGGCTGTGTTTTTGGGCAGCATTGTGAGTGAGCGACTCCCCTGGATGAGAAGCAACCCCACACATGAATGGTCTCAGGATGCTTTACTGTTGGCATGACACAGGACTGATGGTAGCGTCACCTTTTCTTCTCCGGACAAGCCTTTTTCCAGATGCCCCAAACAATCGGAAAGAGGCTTCATCCGAGAATATGACTTTGCCCCAGTCCTCAGCAGTCCATTCGCCAGACTTTTTGCAGAAGATCAAACTGTCCCTGATGTTTTTTTTGGAGAGAAGTGGCTTCTTTGCTGCCCTTCTTGACACCAGGCCATCTTCCAAAAGTCTTGGCCTCACTGTGTGTGCAGATGTGCTCACACCTGCCTGCTGCCATTCCTGAGCATCTCTGCACTGGTGGCCCTCCGATCCCGCAGCTGAATCCTCTTTAGGAGACGATCCTGGCGCTTGCTGGACTTTCTTGGACTCCCTGAAGCTTCTTAACAAGAATTGAACCTCTTTTCTTGAAGTTCTTGATGATCCTATAAATTGTTGATTTAGGTGCCTTAATCTTAGTAGCCACAATATTCTTGCCTGCGAAGCCATTTTTATGCAACGCAATGATGGCTGCACGCGTTTCTTTGCAGGTCACCATGTTAACAGTGAAAGAACAGTGATTTCAAGCATCACCCTCCTTTTAACATGTCAAGTCTGCCATTCTAACCCAATCAGCCTGACATAATGATCTCCAGCCTTGTGCTCGTCAACATTCTCACCTGAGTTAACAAGACGATTACTGAAATGATCTCAGCAGGTCCTTTAATGACAGCAATGAAATGCAGTGGAAAGTTTTTTTTTTCGGGATTAAGTTAATTTTCATGGCAAAGAAGGACTATGCAATTCATCTGATCTCTCTTCATAACATTCTGGAGTAGATGCAAATTACTATTATAAAAACTTAAGCAGCAACTTTTCCAATTTCCAATATTTATGTAATTCTCAAAACTTTTGGCCACGACTGTACATGATGAGATTTGCAAAAACTTTTGCAATATGACTTTGAGGAACTTTTTTTTCAAAGTATTCCACAATCTTTTGACGCACTCTTTCACAGATTGGAGAGGCTCTGCCCATCTTCTTCTGACAGACTCTGCCTTTCTAAGACATCCCTTTTATAGCTAATCATTACAGACCTGATGCTAGATGTTCTCCCAGACGTCTTTAAAAATGTCTAAACTCATTTCTTTTTCTTTTTCAGTCCTTTGTGGCAACTTTTTTGAGACCTGTAGCAGGCATCAAATTTGAAATGAGCTAATTGAGTAGATAATTAAAGTGTAAAATTTCTCAAACATTTGCTTAGTTTTCTATGTTCTATTATTAAAATATTTAAAAGTCTTTTAGTTTTCATTTTATTTAAATAAATAAATAAAAAAAAACATCCCAACTTTTCGGAATTCAGGTTGTAATTTTACTTCCTGCTGATTAAACTTGCAGACCGTTCTGATATAAAACTTGGATATATCTTAGATATAGATCACTACAGATAGGGTGAATAAACTCTATTTAAGAGAGTAACAAACAAAAAAAGAAGCTGAAAACGGACAATTTTGCGAAAGGGCCCTTTTTTGCAGCATAATGTGTTAAAAAGGTGTCAAAGTACCTACAGTATGAGTGACTTGCCAAGGCTTTTATTTTTGCAGTGATGGTGGCTTTGTTCACTCTAGGTTTGATGAACAGATCGGGAACAAGCTCAGGAGGAAATAAAAGAGGGAAAGTATGGTGAAAAAACAGAGAAGAGGAGATCATTATAACGCAGTTAGGAATAGGGCACGTGGGATTAAACCAGAGTCTTAAGTAAAATAAGCAAACACCCAATTGGAGAATGTGAATTTTGTGGACAAACCAAGATTTCAGAGAAACCATGAAAGAAACTGGCCAAGAAATGAGTAAGGAAAATATATAATCACCTGATTAGGTTTCTAAATGAAACTGGTTTAGCAGTTAGAAATTAATATAGTTTTTTGTTTCAGTCCAGCAGATGGCGGTAATGTACCTACAGTATAAACTGGCTCCATCTTCGTCCAACTAGGGACCCTGGATGCTGCCGAATAACTTCAAAGAAGAAGAAGAAGAAGCAGGTCTTCTTCTTCTTCTTCTTCTTCTTCTTCTTCTTACTGTTATTATTTTACTTTTATTGGTGGTTGGCAAAGCTGCATTACTGTCACCCTCTGGACTGGAGTGTAGGACAGAGGATTGTCAAGAGAGACAAAAAAAAAAAAAAAAGTAAGTTATTTCTTGAGAGAAAAAAAAAAACTTCTCACTGCGATGTTTCTCCAAGGTGATCTTCTTTTAATCTCTGATATTATTGGCTCACATTCCAGTCTAGCGCCACTAGTGGAAGCCATGCTGAACTACATCCAACATGGCTCTTAAGTTCATTTGACTGCAACTAGTTCTAGCGTCACTAAACTAATACTGTATAAGACACTTTTTGGTCTTCCGCCCATTGACTTTAGAATTCATTTATATGTTTAAGCTCTGCTTAAACTAAGTGAAAGTATAGACATGTTAAAGTCTTACATGATTAAAAGTGTCAAATAAAAAATATCTAACTCAAGTATTGAAACTGAAAAATTGTCATTGCTGAAATTGTCGCTTTAAGATGTAAAAACAAGCTTTTATTAATACGATTCTAAATTCTGTTTGCTGCATATGTGCACAACTAACGCTACAAGGTTTTTTACTTGACGTGTTGACTTGGACGTTTAAGTTAGCTTTCACAAAGGATGCTAGTCAGACCTGGCATTAGCATAAATAGCCAGTTAACATTAGCAAAATTAGCTACATTTACCTCAGAATTTTTTTTTTTTTTTCTAAATTACAGTGAGTTTAAATTTGCATCATTTCATTCGAGTCATCGTTTACTCCAGCATCCTGCAACATTTCACTGCGGTAAAGCGAGCGGTGCTTATTCTCAACTTCAACACTTCCGCCTTCTGTCTTCTAGCTATAGCGCTAATTAAATTGCGTAGCATCACAGCAGATTCATAATCGTTTATTTTATTTTTTTACAAATCAATTGAACAACACTAACACTCAGGTAAATTATAAATACGACACATTCATACTTATTTTAAGTACAGTAACTCATGTTTTAATGTCTCACACATGCTGATATGTTCTGATTTCTTCGGCAGTCTGGCTTAGAGCAGTGATCCAAAAATTTTGGGGCAAACATCATGCCTTGTCCACCCTATATTTTTTTTAATTCCACATTTACACTTCCTGGTCAAAAACAACAAGTCACCATTTCAGAAGGGTCAAATTATTGGCCTTCATCGAGCAAAGAAAACAACTAAAGAAATGATTGGAAATTACCGGAACTGTTAAGAACCCTTCAACATATTATTAAAATCTCTAAGGATACTGCTGAACTGTCAACTTTGTGGAAGAAATATGGGGAGAAAAAAAAAAACTTGAATAGAGATCACTTTAACATTTGATGAAGTTGCATGTTAGTTATGTTTAATCGTGAAAGTAAGAACTGTGTGTCCAAAAGAAAACCACTTGTTAGTGAGACTCACCAGAGAAAAAAGCCTTCAGTTTTCTAGGGAGCATAAAGATTGAACTTTGGAGCGATTGAAAAAGGTCATGTGATGAGTCCAGATTGAGTCTATTCCAGAGTGATGGGCGTGTCACTGGACACACTGGACAGTAATCAAAGTTAAAAAGTTAAAGAAGTCTTAGAGTGTCCGTCTTTTTTTTGTTGTTGTTTGTTTTTTTTTTTTTTTTGTAGTTTATATGTAAATTAACACTTAAAAATTTTGTGGCAGTGTTGATTTCTTGCAACAAGGTACCATTGTAGTGAAAAATGTTTTTAAAAAATAATTCACTCCAGAAATGATGCGAAATGCCCCAATGTGAAACAGAGGGGTCTGGTTTATACCTTTATTTTGAGTGTTTCAGTGATTTTATGTTCAGCTCAAATGTAAAGCACTCTGACGAGCTCTGGGTCTCTCATAAACACATCTTGCTGTCAGCATGGTGGTCGTCATGATCAGCATCTTAAATCCTACACCATACGTTTCAAATTGTTAACGAAAATACACCTAAAACGAAACCTTGCAGCTTTTCAGTAGGTTTGAAAACACTTCCCAAAATGTATCATTTGTAAAATAATGACAAAAAGCTTGCAGATTATGAGATTCTCCAGCTACGTTATGAGGTCACTAGAGCACTAAACTGCTCCAGCAGGAGGCGCTGAAGTGTCACATTCGAGGTGTTAAATCTGAAAAACCATTCATGTTCTCCGAACAGACTTACTTTAAAGGGGTGTGTCCAACCATTCAGAACAACCTCTGACTCATAAGCACTATTCGGACGGGGCTATTTTACTGGGGGACGTTTCAGTTTGAATTTTTTTCAGCCAACGTCTGTCATTTCATGTATGGATTCGGACAGGACTGATATCTCCGTGTTTATTACGGAGGTGGGCGTGTCTGTGTTTTACACGAGGGCGTTGCACAAGACCACGTGTTGAGGATGAGGATTTCTACTGGAGCGTAGAAAGCAGAAACTCGAATACCGGCGCGCTAGAGATTGTACGGTCGTTCACGTTGACCAAAACACACAAGAAAAAAACATTTTCGGCAAACACAGACATTCGCATTCGGACGGGATTAGATTTCTCAGAGGACCGCCGAGTTAGCTGAAAAACAGTAGGTAATTTGCTCTGGAATTTTTACAGAGGTCGTGTGAGAAAAAGACAGACATGGCAGATTCGGACGGGATTAAAATCACAAGGTACCTCTGTGAAACAGAAATTTCTCTAACGTCCCCCAGTAAAACTAGTCCCGTCCGAATAGTGCTAGAATGCGGAAATCAGACACAAGTGTTGTGAAGAACAAATTAAACAGAGGCAGATCTTTTTTTTTTTTTTTGCAACCACAGTTTTATCTCATTCCATCTGTGCACAATTTATGCAAGTGTAAATTTTTTTTCAACATTTTCATGAAAAACTGCATCATCATCAGTCCGAAATAAAGCAACAATTCTCGCACTCTCTCTCTCTCTGAATTTTTTCTCTATTTTCTCTAATGTCCATACAAAGAGAAAAAAAATCAGTGAAGAAATACAGCTACACTCCAAGTCTGTTTTATTTTTGTTCTTCCACAATCATACCCGGGTTTTTCTCCCTTCTCTCTCTCTCTCTCTCTATATATATATATATTTAATATATATATATATATATATATCATTTTTGTAAAAAAAAAAAAAAAACAAACAACAAAAAAATAAATGAAAAAGCCTCTCGAAAGCTAGGCCAAGTCCATCGTTCATACGTGGTGGGCGAGTCCAGGCCTGAGATGTCGGAGGAAGAAAATGAAGAAAAAAAAAAAAAAAAGGTCCACACTCCAAGTACTGAGTTCTTCTCTCTCGTTTGCTTTTTTCAGTGTCTGTAAAACTTTCTCTCCTCCGTCTGTCCGATGAGTCTTTACAGCAGCGAAGAGAGAGAGACAGGCAACGGGAGGCGGTGGACGACCGAGCCCCTGCAGCAGTGAGTGGGCGGAGCTAAGACGAGGAAGAAATGGTGTGTGTCTCTGTGTGTGCGCGTGTCAGGGGGACTGTGTGGATGGGCTGCTGTGGGTGGAGCTGGACGAGGGCGAGGGACTGCAGCTGCCTGAGGGGGCGGGGTTTGATCGTGAGCTGGCTCCACCCCCTGAGCTCTCCAACCCTTCCGAGTTCTCCAGCATCTCCTGGATCAGAGGAGGCATCGAGCCAGGGATCTCCATCTTTAGTGTAATCACTCGCTCTGCCCCTGAGAGAGAGACAGAGAGAGAGAGAGAGAGACAGAAATGAGACGTTTAGTAACCTTTAAGGACCTTCTTTTTTGTCATTTAAAACTTTACTAGTTGCCAAACAAACTGTGCTTGTTTGGCTAGACTACTGTCCTCGTCCCATTATACAAGCACAGCAGGGGAATCGATTTATTGACCGAAGTATGTCTGACTGCTACGATAGGTGGCGATATGCCATCGTTCAGCTTGTTAGTATTGTATTCCCAGGTGATCTAACTAAAACAATCGACAGACAAGTTGACTAGCGCGCGAGTATCGTGCTGAGAGATGAAACATTTTTACAGCTCTGTACATTTTGTCCATGCTGTATGCTTTACTTTTTGTACAAATGAGATGCACACTGTCCCTCGGGGTTATGGCATTATCTGAAGGATTGTTTGCGACGACTTCCGCATTTTGTTTGACTTTTTGGGAACAGTGAAGCCTGTGCAGAGCGCCTCTGCCGACTTCTATGTCCGATTGAGTTGTACATTCAGGAGTCCCCTGAAGGTGTGTTGGTCCAAAGTGCGATTTCAGTCTGAATAACAATTACATTTATTTGAAAAGTGAAAAGTTTATGGAGTGAAAAGTCTATGGAGAGAGCGTGAGAGCACGAGAGAGACTCACCCTTGGCGCTGATGCTCCGCAGGTCTGTGATCTTCATCAGCATTTTGGGGAACATGTGGGGTTTGTGTGGCCTCCTCTTCCTCACGTAGAGCTTTAGCGCCTCCAACAGCGGCTCCTGCAGAACGTCCACCTTTTCGGCCTCCTCCAAGTCCTGACGATCTGCTCACACACACAAACACACCATGAACCACAGGAAATATTGTCAAATACACAATGCAGCAACATTCTCATTGAAAGATTAAGACAAGAACCACCAGATGTGCTAAATGTTCTTAACCATGATGATAACCGATGATGATGTAATGTAATGTAATGTAATAGAGAAATGATAATGTAATTAGCACAGACAAAGACTGTAAACACCATACAAGGTGCAAATTATAGAGAAATGCCACCGAAAAAAAAGGCAGTAAGATGATGAACTACAGCTGCAACGTCATCAACTTAAAGTAAAGATGTGATCGTCCAAAGTGTGGTTTGACGGCACCCAGGGAGGGAATATAACCTTCAGGAACTTTGAGGTTGAGGTATTGTTTTTTTTAAATGACGGTTGAAATGAATAGTGGATTTCCTAATTATGTGTTTCAGAGTGCTCGTGGAAATCTGAAACAGCTCGGCATCTGTCTTATCAAATCTACCAATTAGCCTAACCTACATGTCTTTGGACTGTGGGAGGAAACCGGAGAACCCGGCGGAAACCCACTAAGCACGGGGAGAACATGCAAACTCCATGCACACAGAGACGGGAATCGAGCCTAGCCGGGGATCGAACCCGGACCCTGGCGGTGCAAGGCGACAGTGCTGACCACTACACCACCGTGCCGCCCGAATATAAATCAGATTTTGTTATCTATTGTTATGTTCCTCAATTTTAAAACTATGTTTCTGTGCATCAGACCAACAATTTGTTTTGAGGTTGTTGTTTTTTTTTTTTATCCTTATCTTGGTGAGTGCTCTGAACCACTAGTAAAATTTTCTCTTACCTCAGAGGGCAAAAGTATGAAAACAATGGTGAAATCCAGGAATGAATGGATATGAAAAAAAAAATCGTTGATGCGAACAAAAATGAGAGAAAATCTGTCAGTATATCGCTTCTTTTATAAAATCCAATGCATTCCTGAAGAAGCAGTTCATCGTACTGCCACTAGGTGGTGCGGGGAGTCCATGAATTGTTTATATTGTGTACAATTACGAAAATTTATATTGAGCAATAATGTTCAAATAATACAAACGTGGTAAAATGTTTAATAATTAAGTACAAATACAGTTAGATAAATGAATAACATTGTTATAATAATATTAAGATAAAAAGAAAAATATTATGAAATAATTTAGTTTAATAAAAATGTATAAAACTAGAAAGTAAAGCTAAAGTAGCTACGATAATATAGAAGACTGTGTGCGAGGGTCTCACCACCACACAGCAGACAGATGGCGCTGAGCAGGCCCGTCTCTGCGTCGTCCATCTCGAGCGGCAGCAGCTGGTTTGCGAAGGCGAACACCAGGTCCGTGAGCGGTCCGAAGCCGGCGTTGTGCATCTGCGTTCGGTTTAGCGTCAAACCGTCTGAAAACGTCATGGTGTCCTGCTCAGGCGTGTAACGTGTGCAGATGCGCAGAATCTACCACAAAAGGAGCATCTTTAACACCAAATCCAGAACGGCTAATCTTACCTTATGCTAATAAAAAACACATCTCTTTTTCTCTTTCTTACCAGGATGTCGAGGCAGGCGGCTTTGAGCAGCGTGATCTGATCAGCGATGGACAGCGTGGTGAAGCCGGGAAGCTGCTTGGCGAACTCCACCGTCTTGATGATGCACTTGGTGGAGAGCTCGCTGAATTTATCCCACAGATCCACGTCAAGTGAGACTCTGTGCTCCGAACTGTTACTCTGCATGTACACGCGCACACACACACACACACACACACACACACCTCAGCACAACAGTGTTTGAAACTCGAGTAACATCTTGTCTCTTACTACTGACACTGGAGACTACTTTCAAAAATATTTCCAAAAATAATTTTTAACACACACCGTGGTGTATTTGCCGAGCTGACAGAGCGATGGGAAGGTGTCCTGGTGCGCTTTCCTCACACGCTCGATCATCATCTCTGTGTCTGCAGTCAATACTCCGCTCTCCACACACTCCACCTTCTTCTCTTCCTTCTTTTTTTTGTTCCTGTCGTTCCGCACCGCTAAAGACCGAAAAACAGAACATCATTAGCCTTCATTCATTCTTCTCACAATTCCTTTAGCTCGTGTTAACTAGCTAACAGTGAATAATTCTGTCAGAAATTTCGGTAAAAATTCTCTCTCTCTCTCTCTCAAAAAAGCAATGTTGGCTAGCTAGCTGTTTCGCACCGAACTAATATGAACCTTGTACTACAAGTCATCTTGTCACTTTAGTTTATATCAGCTAGCTAGATTTCCTTAAAAATTCATTTAAAAAATCCTGTAACTTCTGCTTACTACGCTAGCACTGAACAATTATGATGTGTAAATTCCTGGGGGAAAAATCACGTTTTCTCCTGTTTGGTGATTAGCTCCTTATGATTTCCAACCATCAAGACATCACTCAAACTTTGTCACGTAAGCTTCCTAACTGGCTACCATTAAATTACTATAAAACCTTTTAGTTATGTGGTACAAATATTCCCAAATATCATGCTACCTCAGACTAGCTAACTGCTTAGCACAAAATGATAATTAAACTAAATATGAGGTAAAAATCCTCTGAGGTATCCTGTCACTTTAGTGCACGTCCATAGGCTAGCAGCATTTTTTTCCCCTTTTAAACATGGGCCAAGAATCCTATTTATTACCCTGTCACTTTAACTCACCACTGATAGATATTATAGAAAAATTATGAATAAAAAACTGAGGTAAAAATGTCACAATTTTTCAATTAGCTAGCTAGCTGTATCATATAAAATATAACCCTTTTGTCTCTGATAATGAGGTAAAAATCCTCTCAGAAATCCAATCCCTTTAGGTCATGTTTGCTAGCTGTTTAGCACCTAACGATTATAAACAAAACCACTTTCACAAATACTGTCACGAGGCCTTTTAGCACATTAAATGGACAATTATGATTTATATTTTTAAACATGTAGTAAAAATTCTCCCAGAAATGTTACTTTAGCTCAAATTCGCTATCCATTAAAGAATTATAAACCTTTCTTTTTTTAATGGGCTGAAATCCTCTCAGAAATCCTGTCAGCTTGTGCGAGTGCAAACGGCGTTAGCTGCTAGACATTAGTCATATGTTAGTCGATACTCTGATTTATCACTGTTGTGTGTGAGCATTATTCGACACACACGCACACACACACACACACACACAACTGCACCAATCTGGAACTGCCGTCATGCTCATTCCATTATTCTTTTTCCAATCTCTGTGAACATTAATGCTTTCTCTCTCTTTCGCTCTCTCTCTCTTTCTCTCCTTCTCTCTCCATCTTTGTGCCTCTGGAGAGGTGAAATTAATTCCTAAATAAAAGCGGGCCGTGCTTAACGGTGCCATGTTAGCCGCACTGACAGATCGGAGCGCTGCACACACACGGTTTAATGAAGCCATTAAAGGACTATTAGCGTGCCCGCTTCATCAGTCACACACAAGATCCTGCAGGGGAAATATGTGTGTGTGTGTGTGTGTGTGTGTTCTCATCTTGGCATTCAGCAGGTAAAACAACACTCAAGGAATGAGGAAGAGGATATCTTAGTTTCTGGTTGGAAACATAAACTGATGAAAGGGACTAAAATTCTGGTCCCCAGTAAACACAATGTTACAGAGAAGACCTAAAGTGTATACAAAAATACATTGTACATGTGCATTTGTCTGTTTTTATGTGAGTACATTTGATCACTCCAGAATTGGGACAGATTAAATACCTGCATTTAAAGGACTTGATATGTTATGGAAGTGAAAAATTCCCCCTAGCACTCAAACAGGGAATATGTTGTGGTGTGTGTGTGTCTTCATTCAGTATAGTGACTGCGTAAACATTTACATAGTGGAGATCGGTATAATGCACACGAGGTCCTGGCCCTCATAAGAAAATCTATTGTGTATGTATGTGTGTGTTTGCTTATTTCATCATTTAACCTATATCATTACCTATTGTTGTACCTACATTGTAAGGACTTGAGATACTAGGGAAGCTAAATTGTCCCTACAACACTCAAACAGGGAATATGATGCAGTGTTTGTATATGGTTGTATACTAAAAGGAACTGGTTAAATACCTACTCTGTGAGGATTTGAGAGTTTATTGAGGCAAAAATTGAACATGGTACTGAAAAGCAGGAATGGTGTGTGCGTATGTGTGTGTGTTGGTCCGTCGGTCTTAACGTAGTTTAATTATAGAACATATAGATTAAACGTAGTATAATGCACATAAAATCCTGATCCTCATAAAAAAGTCAGATGAAAAAAAATAAAAATATGATTTTTGTTTGCGTGTGTGTGTTTTTAATAGAGCCTTGTTTTGGAAAAAAAAAAATCCGGGTCCCACTGTGTTTCGGTCCCAGTGTTTCACTTTAGTTCTTTGCGGTTGGTGGGGACCAAATTGGAATCCATGCCAATTTTGCCGATATGGGGCTGCTTTATATTTTATTTATTTCTTTCAAATAAGAATGTTTTTAAAAAAAAGAAGAGAAGAAGAAAAAAGTTGTTTGCAAATATGGATATCTTTGATAAAAATGTAGGCCAAATCCTTGTTGGAATTCAATATTTACATCTTGTGCTAGAAATTCATAACAGCAGTTCCCTACAGCAGAAGGTCTTATAGATCATCTTATAGATGTGTGTGTGTGTGTGCGTGTGTGTGTCTCAGTCTGTCTCTGGCGGCTGTAATTCGAGGGGAGAAAATTAAAGCGTTGGCAGCTCGTCTGTCACACACACGGAATTCAACGGAAAGATAAAAATGTCAATGTTCCTCTCCTCCTCCTTTCAGCATCCCTCCATCATCCCGCCCGGAGATGAGCTCCAGCTATAATGGGACTGAGGGAGTGTGTGAAAGGAACTGGTAACTGATGTGTCTGTGAAACACGTAAAACTGGAGTGTGTGCATGTGCGTGTGTGTGAGATCAACTGTCTCCATGATGTAGTGATGCTTCAAATTCCAGCTTCATACTTAGCATATCAATCTTTTGCGTTTTAATCATGACTGCACACCAAAACCCATCCGTTTTATTGGTTGTGAAAGCACAAATCAGTGTCTACATTATAAAATAAAAACTCCAAATTTTGTCACAGACAATTCCGCGGTTTAACATTGCATGTTAAATTCCATGAACTACTACATAATGGAGGACGTCACTTCGAAACTGCGCTACATTCTTTTAATCAAGAATTCATAACTCGTTGCTATGGAAACGCCCGGAAAACCTGAATAACCTTCAGTTTCCTGGCTATACTGCAGTATATCTTGTTACGGCTGCGATACTAAGAAATGACAAGTAAAGTTTTAAATACCTTGGTAAATATTCCACTAGGTAGGCGGGGCTTCCTGAAAAAATTTGATGTCATTACGTAACTATGGTCTGGATGACAGAAAGGCAAATTTAAAAAAATGCCACACTATCATACAACCACATATAGACTCAGATGCACACATACATACTCAGTGTCCACTAGGAGGCGGATGAGTGCAGTTTCATCTCACGACTGTAAATTCCATAATCTGGCAATGATGGATCACCCTATTCAGTCCTAAAGAGTGCTGGACACACACACACACACACACATCTGTGAGCGTATAATAGAAGAGAATAGGATAAACTGCTGTGAGGCTCCATCTGGTGTGTGTGTGTGTGTGTGTGTGTGTGTGTGTGTGTGTGTGTGTGTGTGTGTGTGTGTGTATGCGTCCCCTCAGTTTTCTCACCTCTCCCAATTAACTTCTCAAGTCTGACACTGGAAGACAGAATTGAAAGAATGCGTGATCACACAGCCACAGGGAAAACCCTTGTGTGTGTGTGTGTGTGTGTATGTGTGTGTGTGTCTGTCTGTCTGTCTCAGTCTTAGTGTGTGCCACCACTGAAACACATCCTAACAAAAAAAGGATGTGGTATACAGTAATCATGGCCACAAACACACATATTACAATCATAACAGGGATTCCTGAAGTAAGTGTGTGTGAGCGCACCGTGATGCATCTGTAATACGATGACTGCGAGGAATTCCCCAGTTCGGTTGTGGTTGCGATAAGGAAGCTTTAGGAGAAAATTAGAATGAAGATAAAACGTTATCGTCATACTGATCAACCAGAACATCTTTTACAGCTAACAGAAGACGAGAGATCACAACCGTATAAGTGAGGATTTAACAGCCTGGTTAGCTAACAATTATAAAAAAAAATTTTTATAACAATTTTAAATAATTATAACAAATTTAGCTTGCAAAATCAGCTAGCCAACATTCTATACCTAGGCTGCGTTCTTACTAATAATAACATAATAAACGTCTGATTACTGCAAGCTCAGCATCATGACGCCTATCCATGAGGATCTTCGTGAGTGAGGCTAATTTCTGTTTTCAGCTTAGCAGAGTAGCACTTAAGCGTTAAGTGCGTAACATGAGTAGAACATTTTAGCTAAAGTCAATCTTATTTCTAAACGAGGTTCTCAATAGATTATTCAGTCAGATTACAACCATGAAACGTTTAAAACAACTAAAGGGTATCATGAACAATGGGGATGACGGTCGAGGGTGGGGCAAGACAGCGTAACGCTTGTGTACTTAGGTAAAAAACTTATTTCACTGACATTACAATTCAAACAATAGCTGAAGTGAACCAACATCAATCTTAGATGATTGTTAGCATTAGTTATATACTACAAATATTCAGTTATAAAAGATCTTCTTGTTGCACAGGTACTGTAGCTCAACATGGATATGGATAAGTCACAGATAACCAGAGATATCATTTGTGAAACACATTAAGCACAATCAACTTAGTAGGAAATCTATTTTTTTCCCCCAGAAAAAAAAAAAAAACGTGAAATGGCTGTTTAGTTCAGAGGATGAGATTGGATGACTTAGAGAGATTTCAGAGAAGACTAATGCTAATGTGAAAACGCCCTCAATGATTTATCGTTATTTCTCAGGATGCAAGACAATGTGGAAGTAAATTGTTTGATAGTAAGCCTCCATCCTTAACACCTCAGCATGTCTCGGTTCCCCTTGTGTTTAGGCTGCTTCTGTTGTACTTTTGCATTTGTGCTTTTATATTGCCATCTCTGCTAGTTTCAGGTTAGTGCTAGTGGGCGTTCTTTCTTGCTTCGCTTTTCTCACCCCGCGTACAACCCGAGATGGAAAAAGGTGCCAGACTGACAAGGTTTCACTTCAGCACACGTCGTGACACTTGGAAATAGTTTCTCATGCGTGTGTCTGTAGTAAAGCATTCACGCGTCTAATCCTGGATAACACACCAGACGGCTAGAATCGAACGCAGCACAATAGGCCACACCAACAACAGACAGACTGTGGGCGACATCAAAGCATTAGAGTGAAGTCAGGGTAATGTAGCGCAACCCAACATACTACAGCTAATGATGACAAAGGAGGGAAAAACAAGCAAAGGTTGAACTGCGTTACGACATCAGTGAGCGGCCGAGTGCTGAATGAGCACGAGCCATGACGAGTCTCGGACACGATGACAACTCAGCTGTCTAGTCGGACAGGTACCGGAACATGCATGAAATAAAACACAATAGCTGTAATAGTTTCTGAGGGTGGAGTCTGTAATAAATTGTTTGCATCCAGACACAGAGCGAGTTTCGAGCAGGGCTCATTTCCTAGTGGCCTGGATAAAGTCACGCTGCTTCTGAATTCAGGCCTATGATGAAAATATTACAGCATAACTTTATGTAGTAAAAAAAAAAAAAAAAAAAGGTGAAAAAAAAAGGTGAAAAAAAAAAAGATTAAAAAAAAAAAAGCTAAAGATAATAGTTATTATAATGTGCATATAATCCAAGTTGGCACCTTGCAATCTCAAAAAAGTTAAAGATTATTCTGACACATATGGCAATTATGATTTAAACTGCAATATGTAACTATTAAATACACCATTTAGTATTCAAACATAATTATCAAAATATGTTTATTTATTTCTGTTTTCATTTGTGCTCCTTTTGAGTCTCAACGTTTCTCTCGACACCATCACCTCTTATTAGGGACAAACTGATATAGCTAAAAATGTTTATGCTTTCCATGTGTTACGGTATCAAAACAGGGTTTACTAACAAAATATGAACAATACATGTTGTGGCATCACGGTCCTGGTGTGATGCGTTACAGGAACATTGAAATGGTTTTTCATACAAATTACACAAAGATTTTTACCTTTATATCCGAAATCAGGATACGAAGCTCGTGAAACTAAGAAGGACGACTTTCGTTAAGGCTAAGCTCTGCGCTCACGTCTTCATCCTTAGTAACCGCATGGTCAGAGCTGTGGTGGTTGTCCAAATATCATACGCACAAAAGACATTGGCAACGCACAAATCTCTAGTGGAGACAAAATATCGGCCACCCCGACTCCATAGACTCCCCTCCATATGGGGCTGCCCATAGTAGCTACATCAGGCAAGTAGCAGCTTTAGATTAAATCAACAAACCGCTTGCAGAACATCACTCATCATCATCACGATTAGCCAACATGGAGGCGTCCATGGTACTCCATGGCTTTAGCTACTCTGAAGTTCTGAACAAATCGGAACGTAAGCCAAAGTAAAAGACCTGATACAGATATTTTGCGTGAAGAACACTGGCAAAGACGATGATAATGGAGCTGATCCGAGAAAATTTTGGAGCAGGTACTCACATTCCTTGGACATGCCCACTTCCAAACACTTCTGCAGGCGGCAGTACTGGCAGCGGTTCCGCGTCACCTTGTTGATGATGCAGCTCTTTTCCCGGTGGCACGTGTACACCATGTTCTTCTGGATGCTTCTGCGGAAAAACCCCTGCGGAGAAAAATGCGATGCTGAGCGTGAGGGATTTTTTTAACAACAACTGATCAATTATGTCATTTTACACTTCGTAAGTAGCTCAAAGTGAGCCATTATAAAAATTAGTGAACAGTTTGATACTTTAGAGAGACTGTAAACAAACACAAAAAGGTCTTATTAAAATGACACTCTAATGAAAAGATCATTGCAGATAATGACAATGATTATATTAATTATTAACTGAGTGTTCCTGCATAATTAGTGTTCCTTTGTGTGAGTGCTAAATTTAAAACATGATTAGACTGAATTTAAAACAGAAGACAGATACAGAAAGAAACCGTGTGTGTGTGTGTGTGTGTGTGTGTGTGTGTGTGTGTGTGTGTGTGTGTGTGTACGCGCGCGTTTTACAAGATCAGTGTCAGACAGCTATTGGCAGACAAGCTGAAGGATGAATCACGTTTGGGTGCTCTTTTCTCTCTCCATCACTCCAACACACACACACACACCATCCTTGCTTGGCTACAGTAACAGACGGCTTAAGAATCAGAAATGGAACAAATCTCTTGGCATGCACAGTGCATACC
Organism: Clarias macrocephalus; assembly: GCA_011419295.1. NCBI lineage: Eukaryota > Metazoa > Chordata > Actinopteri > Siluriformes > Clariidae > Clarias > Clarias macrocephalus. The sequence continues at coordinate 17,719 of JAAGKR010004854.1, read as the reverse complement.
ACACAAACACACACAAACACACTCTGAATGTGTACAACAGACACTGTTGTATTTTGTATGTGACCTACAAATGCAAAAACACCAGGCTCAATTCCAGAGCTGCCATATTTCCTTAACCAAACTTCTCTCTCTCTCTCTCTTTCTCTCTCTCTCTCTCTCTCTCTCTCTCTCACACACACACACACACACACACACACACACACACACACACACACACACACACACACACACACATTATTAAGCTCATATAAATCGCACTAAATCAGTCAAGTACTTCCGATTTTCACTGGCCTGGAATTATCTAAAAACAAATATTTAATAAAAAATGTATTTTAGCAAAACATTTTAGATTAGAATGTTTTTTTTTTTTTTTTTGGAACAATGCTATAAAGGTAATTAAAAAAAAAAAAGAAATAAAACTAACCTTTGAAGTATTCATTTTAAAATGTGTTTTTATACACAGTTTTTATACACTATTTTCACTGTACCGTACCACAGTTTCATCTATAAATCTATATATAGAAAAAAATTATAAATGTTAATTTCACCTTTGGTTTTTATCCTTCTCTTCATTAGAAGTTTTTTTTCTTTCTAAACTACAAATTAACACGTTACATTCGTTAATAAATAATTTATAATCCGCAGAACATGTTTCCCCCTTGGTTCTCCCACAAATTACACATGCAGGACAAATGACTAAAAACTAAATTATAAAAAAAACAAAAAACAAAAGGTATGCTAAAAAAGCACTTAATGCTTTAAAAAAGTTAATAAAGGTGTGACCTAAGGAGAAACATGACGCAAAACAAAAATATTCTGAGACTAACTTCTTAAGATCCTCAAGCTCTAACAGGACAAAATTAGAAATGAGAGAACCTGCATCTCGCCTACAGATACTGCAGCAGTGAGCAGAGCAGCCACGATGCAGAACAGAAAACACTGATTTACATAAAAAGAAGGAACTGAAGTTCCCGCATGTTTGTGCGCACGTGCGTGTGTATGTTTTACCTTGCAGCCCTCACAAGCACTGACGCCATAGTGGTAGCCGGAGGATTTGTCCTGGCAGACGAAGCAGGGCTTGTAGACCCTCGGTGGTGGAGGAGGAGATGGAGGACTGGGGACGATTTCCTCCGAACTTGTGCTCTGCGTCTCCACGGCTGAACAGGGACACAAAATAAATCAATGAATAATCAATCAATAAATAACTACCGCCTTGATGTACATTTTCCCAACTTATTACTTCATTTATTTCGGAATGATGCTTTTTATCTGTTTACAGTTACATTTGATGTTGTGAAACATTCGGCACTCTCGCCACCAATTGTTCCCAGGAAGTGCTGAAACTGGAGACTCCTTCCACAAACGCCTATAACGTGCAGTACGCGGCGGCAGGAAGTCACTTAGTTTAATGGACATTCCACGACATTAAATGCAACGTTCAACTGCTGGAGGAATAAAGCGCTCGGGGACGTGCTGTTACAGAAAATCAATCAGCTTTAGATGTGGTGACAGCGACACGGTTACTAAAACAACACAACAGGACACAGAGCTGTGTTTAACTACACACTTATCAGCTATCTGCACTCAGGAAATGTGTGTGTATAAGTATGTGTGTGTGCGCGTGTGTGTGCGTGTGTGTGTGTAAATATGAAACTTAGAAATAGAAGGATGTGCTTTATTAGCATCAGGACAGTGGTGTTAACCGCAACCTCTGCGCTGGGTGTGTGTGTGTGTGTGTTTGAGAGGGTCTCGATATATAAGAATGTTTGTATTTGTGCATATCTGGACTATCGTGTGTGTGTGTGTGTGTGTGTGTGTGTGTGTGTGTGTGTGTGTGTGTGTGTGTGCGCCCGTGCGGTATTTCAAGGAAAGCTGAACTCATGAGGTAAATTTAAACCTCTTATTTACACACCGCTGCAGCCACATGCCCCAGCCACATCTCACACACACACACACACACACACACACACACACACACACACATAAGAGTACAAAGTCCACACCTGTATTAGCTAAATAAATACACCCACACCTATTCAGTCAGTGTTCACAAAGCAAGCATGCATGAGACAACCTTCAGAGCTTTATACTGCTTATGTGTGTGTGTGTGTGTGTGTGTGTGTGTGTGTGTGTGTGTGTGTGTGTGTGTGTGTGTGTGGCTGCTTTCCACAAGCTTCAAATGCCTTTATACAATATAAGATGAACAAACAGTCCATCAGTGAGCGTGAGAGAGAGAGTCAACATGTAAAGACCCTAGTGGAGACAGCTTGAGGAGTGTCCTCAGAAAAGTCAAAATTTACCTCAGGAGGTTTACCTCAGAAACCTTATAAAGTTTACCTCCGGAAGTTCACCTCAACCTCATGAAGTTCACCTCAGAAGGTTTAATTCATGAAGCTTCCTTCAGGTGTGTAAAAGGCGCAGACAATCTGTGAAAAACCCAACAGCAGGGCTATGCATATTCATGAGGCGATTAGAATCAGCTCATTAGAATATTAATCAGAGAGGCCATCTATCAGTGTGGAGTACCGAATTACAGTCAGGGAGCGTGTGAGGTCAAAGTGTTCCCCAAAAACCACACACAGTCTCATATTAACTGCACAACAAACCACAATTCCTAACATCCAGAGTCACAACGTGCATGTGTGTGTGTGTGTGTGTGTGTGTGTGTGTGTGTGTGTGTGTGTGTGTGCGCGCGCGCGTATACGTGTGCCATCTCAGTTTTTCTCTTGTAGACACTCATTTCCTGCACTGGATTTAAGTGTTTAAAAAATGGCCCCCAGGGACACACACACACACACACACACACACACACACACACACACACACACAAGATCCAGACGTCTGGAGCTGATAACTGTGTGCACACACACTAAACAAGGGGCTCTCCAGGATTATGAGTCGTTTTACACAAATACACAGATCAGAGGTACAGAACACACACAGACACACACACACACACACACACACAGTCTGAAGTATTGCACATAGTAGTGACACCATCCTGTTAATCAGATGTGAGGGCCAGGGTACGCACACATGCACACAGTTGCACAAACATGTGCGCACACACACACACACACACACACACACACACACACACACACACGCTGTTTAATCTTATAATGGACAGTTTGCCCTTACAGAATTAGCCGGTCATGTGGCGAGCCCCGCTGACCTCTGTCCCTGTTCCCATAGCAACGAGAGGAGATCCCATCCATACACTACTTCTGTGTGTGTGTGTGTGTGTGTGGTTACTGTATACAACTGTAGAGGTACAGTTACCGAGGAGTGTGTGATGCACAAAGCACTTACACCCCTTTATGATTTATCCAGAACAACAGTCACAGCCGATGTTATAGAAAATAAATCAATACCTGACCAATCAGAGAGCACATGAACAGACACACACACACACACACACACACACACTAACAAGCTTAATGAGCTGAGGTCACAGTGTACCAGACTCAATTTGCTGAGAGCTGGAGCTGATCCAGACAGTACACACACACACACACACACACACACACACACACACACACACACACACACACACACACACAGTGTTCGTGACAGCAGGACAAGGAAAACCCCAAGTCAAACAATAGCTGATATTCATAAAGCAATCTCTCCTCTCTCTCGCACACACACACACACACACACACACACACACACACACACACACACACACACAGATAATGCCTATTCTTAGGATGCTTTCACCTCTTATCCGTTTCTGAAGTTTGCAGAACAATGTGTGTGTGTGTGTGTGTGTGTGTGCCCTTGACAACCTTTGTATACAACTGAAAGTTGCTGGTTCATAAGAGCATGAGCACACACACACACACACACACACACACGCAAAAACACACTAATAATCCTGCAGCAGTCATGAGCTGATCAGGAAGCATCTCACTGAGGAGGCGGAGTTTAAACAGCATGCAGCGAGACTGACATGACAGCAGTGCCCTGAGGCATTCCAAGTGTGAACTCTGCTCACGAAACAGATGAGCGCGCTCGCTCGCACACACACACACACACACACACACACACACACACATAGAGAAAAATCATAATAACAACATTAAAGACACCATCAGGAAGCTGATGATTAGCCAGAAGGCTCTGTTTAAATGTGAGTGGGCGGGGCTTCATGTGTGACTGACAATGCGGCATCTTGGTAACAGAAGTGTGAACTTGAGTAACCTCTACCACCACAAACACACACAACACACATGCTGCCAGGCCAACAGCCACTAGTTGAACGTGTTAGAAATATACAGACATATCAATGGGTAAAGACAGACAGAAAGACACACAGGCAGCGGACAGTCACAGACAGACAGGCAGACAGACAGACAGACATACAGGGAGGAAGGTAGAGAGAAGGATAGAGAGACAGACAGAGAGATAGAAATGTAAAGAGAGACACAATCGGAATATAAAGTATAAAGAGACAGGTAGCAAGAATGGCAGAGAAGAGAGATCATCAGAGAGACAGACAGATAAACAGCCAGAGAGAGAGAGAGAGAGAGAGAGAGAGAAAAAAAACAGGTAGACAGACAGATTGAGACAGGCAAGTAGACAGACATGTATCGAGACAGACACAAACGAGCAGGAAGAGAGGAAGAAAGACAGGTAGAGAGAGAGAGAGAGAGAGAGAGAGAGAGAGAGAGAGAGAGAGAATGATGACGGGAAAATAGACAAAAACAAAAGAGAAAAACAACCTGTCTCTCGCTCTCTCTTACTCTCTCTCACTTTTGACTGGGTCTTGGTGTAGGATGAAAGTGCATACAGGTAGAAAGACCATAAGAAAAAGACAGAGGGAGAGAGAGAGAGAGAGAGAGACAGGTAGAGAGACAGACAGAAGTGAATGGTGTAAGTAAAATGAGCCGAGGCTGCACATCACTGCACACTAATGAGACCGTGGTGTGTGTGTGTGTGTGTGTGTGTGTGAGAGAGAGAGATGTAACAGTATATACTCCTACAGACTCAGTGTGTGTGTGTGTGTGTGTGTGTGTGTGTTAGTCATGTGAGCATCATCCCTCCCCCCTGGTGCTGCATTCCCTCACAGTGTGTACCCTCAGAGGGGAAACCCTCCTGCTCACGGCCATCAGCTCTCTCTCACACACACACACACACACACACACACACACACACAGACACAGACACACACACACAAGCAGTCTGACTGAATATTTAGAAAAAGGGTCATCATTTACTTTCCTACGTTCCCCATAATTATTCCTAAATTCTAGTTAAAACGAGTCGTCGTCAATTGTGATAATAAATCACAAGTTTTTAACATCTAACCAACAAATAACACACTTTCAACTTACAACTTACCTTCGTCCCCCTGAAACACCCGAGTGAGAGGAGTCACAACGTTAGCGTTCATGTTATTGTCATGTCGTTACGACGGCTATACGGCGGTAACTGTAGAAGCAGGCGTTTTGGGTAAAGGGACTGTTGTGTATCATTTATGGAAGGAGTCTCCAGTTTCAGTGTTTTATAAGAGAGCGCCAACGTCTTAGGTTACATTTGTATGAAAATTCAACAACAACAAAAAAAGTTGTTACTTAATAACTTTGAAGGCGAGAGCCGGCATGTTGGTGTGACATCACAGGGAGGAATTTCTGAGTAGTAATTCATCACTTTCTCCAAGCTGACTTGACTTTTATGAGTTTTAGTTTTAGAGCTGGGTGATGTTACGAGACATTAATATTGCGATTATAACAAGATACACTTTACTAAATATCGCTGTTATCGTTACTTCTGTATCGTCTTTATCGTTTTTTCTGTCCCAAAAAGCTCGATCCTCGTTTCTCATCAGTGAAAACTTGTTAGCAAAAATTCCACATTGTGATTCGCATCGTTAAGACTTACATAAGTTCTGACCATTTTTTCTTCTTCTTCGTCATCAACTTTTAACAGAACGATTTCTTTTCTTACACAACAAAAAAACTTTACAAATAAACTTTTCCCGCTGGTAAATTTACCGCAAAAGAACTAAATCGTTAACTAGCTGCAGAACGACCGCAATACCCCCCCCCCCCCTGCATTATTAAAATTTCTCTTTCAAGGAAAAACATTTATAGCGCAATATCAATCTTTTCACTACACTCTTAGACCAAATTATTAACTTAAAAAAACGTAAAGATTTCTGTGTGAATTGACGATTTTTAACATTTAAACAAAAATTCTGTTAAAACAGATGGACGGAAACAGACTCCACCTCCGACACCCTTGGATCTATCCGTCATCAGCACAATGCACGTCCGGACGTTTCTTGAAGGACAGAGGCGTGTGAGCCGCGTGAAGCTATTTACAAAAGAATCGGCCGACAAGACGGATGGACGGTGGACGCTGAGGTCACGCTGGAGAATTCTCAGCATCGTTTTTTTGTTTTGTTTTTTGATGACAGCTATCGTTTTTTTAAAACATTTTTTTGTTTTGTGTTCTCGCAAATGACATGTTTCGAGAGCTGATTGGGTCTTGGAGCAAGTTCAAGACCCAATCATTAACGTAATGATCTGTTCAAACTCTTCACTGACATCTAAGAAAGCTTCAGGATTCCGATTTACCTACAGCATACATAAAGTTTCCGTGCAACGCTCAAGTTCTATGTTTTGTCCTAGATTTAAATGCTAGCTGCACGTAAAAACAAGAACGAACCCGTACAGCGTGTGCTCGTATGTGAAAGGTCACAAAGCAGTGACTCCAGTCTGACCTCGACAACTCGAGTTACGACGAAACCGTAGGTGCCGTTACCGCTTAACACGCGATGCTGTCGCAAAATGATAACAAACCGACAGAAGAAATTTAATCGCGCACCAACATCCTTCTGGACGCTTATCATCACTCGACACGTGTTATACATGCAACATGTAGTGCAATGAATGTAATTCGAGGAAAAGTGTGTGAAACACAAAAACAACCAAAAAAAAGAAAGACATATGTACAAATGTACAAGTGACGTTCCTGCAGCTTGCATGCAAACGAGAAAGTCAGGACAGAAAGTGTGGGAGAGTCCCTGACCTCGTGCATGCCTAAAATAGTTTTCAGGAAAAGCGTGCCAAGACAACATGCAAGTAATAATCCAGTGCACAGAAAGGAAAAGAAAAAAAGGGAAACGTTTAGATTTTTTTTTGGTTTGTTTTTCTGGAAGAGGGGTTTCAAGGGCACGTACAGTGCTTGGAGGCGCTCCAGGGCGTGTTGGGGAACCTCTGGCCGTAATACTCCATCATGAGGAAGGGGTTCGGAGCAGGGTGCAAACCCACCACGTCCATGCCCTCGTACATGTTCTCCGCAAGTCTTCAGGATGGGGTTCGAGACCGATCACAAGGGCAAGTGTGTATATGTGTGTGTGTGTGTGTGTGTGTGTGTGCAAGCATCAAAGTAAAGAGTGCAAAGAGCCCATGATGGACTTTGGGTTGTGCTGCTCACTGATAGGAATAAAAAAAAAAACACACACACACAAATATCCAAAGAGATTTGTTTGACCCAAATGGCGTCCCACTTTAATCCAAAACTTGAATGCAAACCGATAACGAATAAGTTGAAGCCGTGTGCGCGTGCGCGTGTCTCTGTGTATAAGTGGGAAGAAATCCACGCGCAGGAAATCGCGAGCGCTGATATTCTCTCTCTCTTCTCTCTCTGCGCGTGCTCGCCGTTCACACCGGAGCCATGTTTTTAATCCCGCCTTCTCGTTTTCTCCTTCGCGTTTAACCGCGTTAAAAAGCTAAAACAACATAAAAGAAAAGCCGTTCTCTCGCTGTCCCACCCGTGTGTCTCGCGCGTTCGTTCGTTCCGCTGCGTCGCTTCTCTCCGGCGCGCGCGGAATAAAGTGACGAGAGCGCGCAGCTGAGATCCAGGCCCCGCCCCACCCGCACAAGGAAGAAGAACAAGGCGAGGGGGCGGTGCTGAAAACGGCGCAGCTGATTCATAAACCGCGCCCACAACCTCCCGTTCCCGAAGCCATAGCCCCGCCCCCACCTCGCTCTCTCTCTCTCTCTCTCTCTCTCTCTCTGTCTGTTAATGTTTTTCTTTTAGCTCTGTATGATGGTGAAAGAGTTTTTAGCAATAGTTACATGTTAATGCTAAAAATAAGCTGCTGAGCTTTAATGTAATCAGTGATATTTATTTCAGTTTAAAACCCGTGTACATGTCTGTGTGTCTCTCTGTCTAACTTATTAACACACAGAAATCACATTCTGTAAGGTCGGGTATCTGACGCCTTGTTTACACTAAGTTGTTCTTCTTTCGTCGTCAGCCAAATACACTCCCTGTTCTGTAATCGGAGAGTGAATCATAGATGAGAAATCGAAAAAGTAGATCGGATAAAGATGAAGGTAAAATTCACTTATGCCACTTCAGTGGTGTGAAAATATGAACTAATGCCAGTAAAGTGTACAGTACTAGGCTAGCTCAAAACTGCTCATAACGTCAATTCTACTCTACATTTTGATTTCATTTATGCCGCAGATTAAACTTCAGACAAATATTGAAGGATTGGCAAAGTTTCATTGAATTCTGTCCAGACAGTTTTGCATGATCCTGTGACAAAATCTGGAAAAATACAAGAGAACTACAGTTGTTTAAAGGAAAACTAGGTGCATGCTTATGACACATACAGAAGTTTAACTAACAGATGTTTTTTTTTTTTTTTAGGGACAATTTTAGTGCAAGGTTATGTGAAAGTAACTTTATACAAACTTCATAATATCACCTCATTCATAAAGTCTGTTTATTTTCTTTACTGTGATAATCCATAAGCCACTTGAGTGTGAAATTATTTATAGCAAATATATCACAGTTTTATTAGCTTTTGCTCAGTTGTATTATTCGATGAGATTTGACCTGTAAAGCAGGGAAGCCATGGTGAGACTAGTGTATCATGTGTGATGTAAGCAAATAAATAAATAAATAAATAAATAAATCTGAACTAGTTCCAGCCTTTATATGAAACAATGTTAGCATATAAGACAAAATAAAGTGGTTAAAATGACCATCTGAAAAAGGACAAAGAAAACTTCTCAGCAAAATAAAACCTACAACCCATGCTGTAGTCAGGGTTCATGATTGGTTTGTTTGTTGGACTCTTTGTCGAAGTGCGCATGTTTGCTAACCACCTACTTGGCAACAACTGCAGCCTACAACAACAGCGAGATCCGCCTCGGCTCTTCCCTAAATGGGCTTCTTCTAAACTAATTTGCCCCCCTCTCTTGCTCCATCATCGCTCAAACTCCTTTTCTGCTCCCCCCCTTTTTTTTCTTCTTTTCTCCCCCTCATTTGCCTAATGCCATGCGCCTGAACTTTCTCTGAACTCGGCTCGGCTCGGCTCTCAACCTCCGCATGACCCGCTCCGCCAGGCAGCCTTCCCTGACCTAAACTCCATCACGCACGGCCTTTCCCTTCTTCTACACTTTACACAAAACTGCAACAAGCTTTAATGCAATTAACGTTAAACATAAAAGCCTTTAACTCACCAATACGTCAGGGTTTTTAATGGATTCTAGAAATAAAAGACCAAGAAGCATGGTTCATGGGAAACAGGCAACACTGAGAACTGATTAATATTCTGTTTGACCTACAGTAGCTCCTCAATACTAGCAGCTTCTCTAAATGACCCTAGCTATATGTTCATATAATAGCATTTTGAAAATTCTAAACAGAAACCAGACTAATTTCATAAATAATTTCCCTTTACGCTGTCCTTGTTGTGTAAATTTACTTCCACCATCCTTAAACCTGCGCTAGACCATATTCTGCATAACACAGACTCCATCTACTGAGCTTTCCAGCAATCAAAGTTAGCACAATTTGAAATTTAGCATTTAGTAAATGTGGCCTTGGTCTCTATATCTCAAAATAGTTAAAGATGAAAGTTGTTCATTTAAATAATTTTGGCTAACTAGAACAGCAAAAGCTGTTTGATACCAAACTTTCAAAACTGCTTAAATATGAAGGTTATATTGACTATGTAGAACTTTTTCAAGCTGTATTTATGTATGTGTAAAATACGCTAGCTAAGACAAAAAAATACTAGCTATATTTATATGCAACATATGCTTTCTTAAATTAGCCACATAGTTATGCAATACAGGCCAGTTAGAGCACTTTTATTTACATAATATAAGCTAGCTATAGTGTCCTTAAATCAGCGTAAACTTTTACATTTCAGGGAAAATCTTACATTGAAAACATTTTATAGCTAAAATTCTAGCTAAAACCTTTCACATACAAACTAGCGGCAAATGTAACAGTGATATACACTATGTGAAAATGTAATTAGCTGTTTATTTCTACAGTAAAAGCTAAAAAGCACCTTTTGACCTTTAAAGCACCTTTACATTTATCTAGCTATATATTTAGTATTCCTAAACCAAACTAACTGTATATTTACAGGCTAAAACCGATACAGGTTAAACCGAAAAGATAAATCAGCTGTGTATTTATGTGATATATTCTGGCTAGATAATGCCACATTTTACATATTATTTACATAATATAGGCTAGATAAAATGTTAAAGAAAACTAGTTGTATATTTACATAATATTGGCTAACTAGACCATACTTAAAGTAAATTTATATATTATACAACTTCAAGAACTAGTTGTATATCTACATAATATTAGCTATCTATATTATCTATATATCTTAAAGTAAACTAGTTGTAGTTTTCCATAATATAGGATAGCTAGAATGTTCTTAAAGCAAACTTGTTTTTAGATATGCATCATCTACAATGTTCTTAGAATGATCAAACTAGAGCATTGCTAAAACAAATAAGTTCAGTATTTATGCAATCTGTTCTAGCTAGAGTATCCAATAGTTACATAATAAAGGCTAGCTAGAGCGATCTTTATATAAACTAGGTTGCATTTATACAGTGCATTTTAGCTTGAGCATTCTTAAACCATACAATCTCTATATTTTTGCAATATAGTCTAGCTAGAGCATAAAATCATTTAATAATATAGGCTAGGTAAAGTGTTTTTAAAGTGAAGTATCTTTATATTTACATTATATAGACTAGCTAGCACATTCAAAATGAAACTGGCTGCTCATTTCTTTGATCTAGTCTATCTAGAGCATACTTTTTTTTTCTTTTTTTTTTACATGATTTTGGCTAACTAGAGGATTTTTTAAATCAAATTATCTGTATATTTATGTAAGCGATATAAAATAAAACATTTTTTTTTGCCAGCCAGACATCTCTTTAATTATAAAGAGTGGTGCTGTGTCCTGTTGTGGTTTTAGGTATCAGAGAAGGGCACTAGATAGGCCGCAGACCGCATGTTACGGCTGATGAAGGAAGTTCTGAGATGACGGAAAATACAAGGGCGTTTATTTTATCTGGTTTCTTTGCCTTCACTCAAAGGTGGCAGTGAGTTTAGGCAGACGCTGTGTGTGTGTGAGTGTGTGCGGTGTTTTAATGCAGCACTGCAGTGTGTTTACACTGCGATAAGGGGAAGGTCCTCTCGGATAACAGATCACATTCCTCAGCTCTTTTATCCCCCGCTTCTTCTTGTTCTTCATCGCCAGTTTTCTCTCTCTTTCTCCCTGTGTGTGTGTGTGTGTGTGTGTGTGTGTGTGTGTGTGTGTGTGTGTGTGTGTGTGTGTGTGAATTTCACCATGATTACTCAACTTCCCAATCTTTCATAATTTTTACATATTTGAAGTGGAAAACATCAAGTGTCATCAAATTGTATTAAAACATGAAAATGTAAGAATCTAAGATCTAACATTCTTTTTACGTTCACTTAAGTAAGACAAACGAATGTGTGTGTGTGTGTGTGTGTGTGTGTGTGTGTGTGTGTGTGTGTGTGTTCATTCTCCTGTGTGTATCCTCTTAATTAGACTGCTATCCACAAACATTGTACTAAATGAGCCATGCTGCTCACTGAGACCCCACCACACACACTCACTCCTTACACACACATAGCTAATGTGAAGGAACAGGTGATAAACCGAAAGAAAGCGAGAGAGGAAGAAGAGACAAGGCTTTATGAGTGAGGCTGATTGGAGGCGACTCGGCCACGTTCGAGTGTGTCAAGTTATTTTTATTGCCCCAATACAGCCGCCTTCCAGGAAGCGTCCTAAAGCCTGCGCTCTTTTACACTACACGCAAGTACACAGGGGGGTTATAACCTGTCATAAGATGCAAGGATTCAGTCTTTTCTCATGGAGACCTAACAAAATGCGTGAAAGTTAGCACATTAGCACCACTAGCTAATTTACTGCCTATAAACTGCGAGAACGACGATGGGAAAATGGTGCGAGTACAGCAGCAGCGATTTTTAGGAATTTTGTAAAATGTGGAAAATTTAGTTTGTTGACAAAACCATCTGGATGAAAGGAAGGTTGCTGGATGTTAGGAGGAAACCTGAAAACCTGCAGAAACACTGGGTGGAATTTAGGGGAGCTTTTATATGTTTTTATATTTTATTATTTTGTCTTTTGTCATTTGTATTTAAATGTTCTTTGCTTAATTTTGCCTTATGTTTTTTATTACTTTTTATTTTGTCTTGGATTTAAAAAAATAATTTATACTTTATTTTTGTAAACATTTTTAAAAAATTTTTTTAATGTTGTTTAATTATTTTGTCAAATTTTTTCAGTTGCATTTTGTTTTAAATATTTTTTCTTCTATTATATTACATTTGTTTATTTCTTTTTAGTTCATTCTTTCAAATAATAAAAAGAAATTCATCACCGTTTTGTTTTATTTTTGCCTCAAAGCTTTTGGTCGTTATTATTATTATTATTTTTTGTCTCATGTTTTATAGTTATACATTTTGTATGCTTTTTCCTGTTTTTTTTTTTTTTTTTGTATAAAAGTTTAGAATATTTTTTTATTACATAGTTGATGGTTTATATGTGCAATGTGCTAATCTTTTCTAAATTATATATATTTTAGTGTTCCATTATTTTAATGAAGACTATTAGGTTCATGTATAGGTGTATATGTACAGAGAAGATTACATCCCAAGTTTAAAGTTCTTTATTTTTTTAATACTAATAATAATAGTCAGATGAATTTAATATTTATAATTGAATTTTATAATTAAAATTTTTAACTAAAATATTGGAATTTTTATCATTTAAATTCTTTGTTTATGTGTTTTTTTATTTCACATTTTATATACATTTTTAATTAAAAGCTCTGGACAAAATGTTGGCAAAAACAAATAGAAAGGAAATATTAAAACAAGGATTAAAAAAAATTCTTAGAGGAAAAAAAAATATTTTTTACAAATTCCTTTATATTATACATTTACAATATATCAAGATTCTTTTAGCTGTAGAAGCCTAGAAAGGACTCCAAATCAAGGGGCAGTTCTTCAGGCTTGGGTGATATGATGTGATACTAACATTATCATAAATTGTTAAGATATGTGTCTTCTTTCAAACGTTTTAATTAGCATTACATGTTATATCAAGACAGCTGAGATGACGTTCAAATGATGTACAGTACTTACTCTCTATAACTGTAAGACATTTTATCATTGTTGAATATTTATATTTTTCTATATAAAAATGCCAATACAGTTTGTCACTTTATCAATAATAAAAAAAGTCATATATTTATAACTTTTTTATCATGATGCTACTGTATTGTTGAAAACTCAATATCGCAATTTATATTGTTTGTTGTGATACAATATTTCTGTCATATCTTCAGCCCTACTGCCCACATGTCGTAGGTATAGGTGTAAGCTTTTAAACACTGGGGGGACCAAAAAGAAAAGAAAAAACAGAGGTGTTTTTAAAAAATCTACACTTCCGGAGGATTGAAATGATGCCCTGCATTTTTATGACCTTTTATTAGTTTTTGTTGTGACCAAAAGGAGGGAAGTGAGGAAGTGATGGAGTGCCGAATGCGGCGCTAGGGGTCGAGACAAGCTATTGGCCGTTCCAGAAATGGAACGTGGATAAAAGACAGGTTAAATGTTATAAAAACAAGCTTAGATTTCGATTTCGATTCGGGACATATCCATAAAGAAAAGAGGGAGCTGTAGTCTCCAGGTTTCCAGACTTCCCAGCAGTGTGTGTCATAAAACCATAAAAGTAATGCTTTGTGTGTGTGATGGCGTCTTTAATGCGTCCTATAGAGCGCACTGAGGCATTTATGAGCCACAGTTTGAAAGCGTTTATAGCTAGCATCCTGCCATAGCACTAAACACAAACACACACCTTCTGGCTGGAGAGAATAAATTCCTATGATGTAAGAGCTGAGGCCGAAGGAATTTAATGCAATAATTTGATCTCAGCTCATTCGATTTCAGTGATTTTTTTCAAAGCATCATAAAACTTACATTCAGTAATGTAATGTAAAGTGGACTAGTCCATTGCTCTGATTTGAGGTGTGTGTAGGCATAAAGAGTGCACTTCCTGTTTCCGCAACACCACTTGCTTTATTTATTCCACAAATCCTGCTTTATTTTAATAACAACTTAGAAACCAGAAAAAAAGAGAAATTAAAGAAAAATCTTAAGGGAAGATTGTTTAGAGAGGTCTGTTCCGCAGAGAAAACCTTCTTCGGAAGAATTCTACAGTTCCTGAATGAGTTCTTGTTCGGAGTTCCTGTCCCAATGTGGAACTGGGTCTCTAACAACAGCAGACTTTCAAAAAATTATGCAGAGATGTGAGAACATTGAACCAGGAATTAAAAAATTTATTGAAACTATAGTCCAGATGATGTAACGATTCCTGCTATGGTTCCTGAACTGGACAAAGAACAAGAACTTTTAAAGCAACTGTGGAGTTACTGCAAAAACCTGGCAAGGTTTTCTAGGATAGAAATCATGGCATACGTTCCCAAATTCCTGAAAGGTTTCCCGGTATGTGAGCGTGTCTGAGGAATCCCAAAACGCACAACAAAAAGTCGTTCGGGGGGATTTTTTGTTCTGTTCCACAAAGTGAACCCCTAGATCAGGGCAAAAAAAAAAAAAAAAAGCTCAGCTATTTTTATAAACGTACACCATCTGAGTCTTAGTGTGTTTGTGTTTCTTTTTGCTGTCCCTAACAACCATGACAAAAAATTTCTTAAAGGAGTGAGTTTATTGTGCTGATTTTGTCACCACACAAACAAACCGGATTCAGGGATCTGCTGTGCATGAAGGCAGAGCTGTTTGATTTCCCCTTGGATTCCAATCGGCTGTTCTTCATTGATTTTCACAAAGATGAATCCTGGAGTGTGAAGCTGGTACCCAGGAAACCCAACTAACTCCTATCATGTACTATTTAATACTTACAGTAACACTAATACATATGCTACGTGGTTAATTTAATACCAGGACATGAGCTGAGTGAAAGTGGGCCAAGTTGTTTAACAGACTAATAAGGGTGTGTGTTTGAGGAGTTGTATATTAAGTTCCCTGCTTGATCACAAAAAAAAAACAAAAAAAAAAAAAACAAAGGGCCGAAGACCAAATACCTTCACTATCTGTAGCACAGGGGGTCTGAGAACTGGCAGGGGAGAGTGAGGGGTTCAGATAAATGGATAACAGAGAAAATCAGCATTTCAAAAGGAATGAAAGGATAAGATTGAGTCGAGAGTCGTTTGCTTTCTCTCCAATAAGGTCCCAGAGCTCTTCTTGAATATACTGAGTCCTGATTGGCCGGAAGTATTACGGAGGGTATCACGGCTCCTGAGACACATCTGTATCTATACCGAGTGATATTTTTACTAGCTTTCATTCAAAATTCACACTTTCGTTAGTTGGTTTAAAAGGAGGTTTTCTTTAGTTTTGTTAAGTTTTTAGAAGTAATGTATGTTAGCATTTTATTTTATGTATTTAGAATTACATCTGTCAAAATTTTCAGTGTTGTCCTTATCTTAGTAGTGCTTTATTGTTCATCATTGCATTTACTTTAGTTTTAAACTGAACATCGTTAAATATAATTTGTATTTTTTTAAAAAGAAGAAATGTTTAAAACCCAAAATTTTTATTTTACACTTAAGCATCTGCTTTTTAATCATCATTGTTGAACAATTGTAGCTAGTTTTTGCCTCAGTCATTGCTTCAGTTTCTCGTGTCAATTTACTATATTTTTATATAGTATATATACTAATAAATATAATAAATAATTAATATAAATATATATATTTTTAATTAATACAATTTGAACTGATTAAGTTGAAGATTTACTGCTAGCTAAAAAAGAAGGTGCAATTTTTGCTATTGTAGCAAGTTCAGTAGCTAGATTATAGCTAATAAGCCAGTATGTAGCTATATTCTAGCTACGTGTTACACAGAAAGTAACTAACATTTTAAATCTTTTATTATACATTTGCAACTCAGTGTAACATGTTTCAGTGTTAAAAGCGTAAAAGTAAACCAACTAGTCATGACTTGGGGTTCGGGATGGAACCTATATGTAAAATGCTGTAAATTTGTCGCATATATCTTAGTTCTTTGACCGCATGTGCGCGCACACACACACACACACACACACACACACACACACACACACACACACACACAACCTCATGCACTCTTCAAACAATGCTGAGCAGTGTGACATTGGTGATAGCGCTGTTCAATTAGCATTCTAATAGCACTGATAAGAGGCCATGTGTGAGATAAAAACACACATGATGGCTAAGTGTGTGTGTTTGTGTGTCTGTGTTTGTCACATTTCCAATCACCTCATCAGGGGCACCACACCCAGTTCACATGCAAAACTTATAAGCTGTTTCCCACCGAGATTCCGCAATCTTTATCTATTCTGAAGCTCTCAAACTGAGTTCTCAAACTCTCCTGAAGAAGAACTCTACAGTTCCTGAATGAGTTTCTGCTATAATGTAGAACAAGGTCTCTAAGAGCAACAGAAATTTTGCAAAGATTGCAGAGATGTGCAGACTCTGGACCAGGAAGTTAAAAAGTTTTTGAAACTATAGCCTAGAAAATAATATAATAAATAGATGGTGTAAAAGTTCCTGCTGCGGGATCTTGAGATCCTGAAATGGTTCCTGTTGTAGAAAACATCAAGGTTGCAGGTTTATGAAATAGTTCTTCTTAAGATGAAAATTTGTTGCAATATACTAAAAGGGTTCCTGTGAACAGTTATAGAAACCAAAGAATGAGAACTTCTTCAGGAGTGAAAAAAAAAAACTGGAAAAAAAAAAGGTTTGTGTTAATTAATAAAATATAATAAAAAACAGAAAAAAGTAACAGTTCTTCAGTGCATTGTATGTGTGCGTGTGGTGTGTGTATGTGTGTGGGTGTGGGTGTGTGTGCGTTTTGTGTGTGGTTAGTGTGTGAAAGATATTGATGTGATATGATTAGGTTTTATACACACACACAAATACACACACACACACACACCTTCCCAGGGTAACTGAGACAGGCACGTGGTGTGTGTGTGTCTGTTTTGTGTGTCCAGCACAGAAGGGAGATCATTAGAGAGACGAGTGATACGTGAGCATGCTCACACACACACAGATATACACATGTGCACACACATAATCCAGTCATAAAAACATTAATCTGATAAGATAGATATTTCAAACACACACACACACACACACACACACACACACACACAGCTGCCCTTTCACCAGACGCTTGTGCATTTACAAAAAGACATCATTAATCCGATTCATCCCCTTAAAAACACTCATCTGCATTCTCTCTCTCTCTCTCTCTCTCTCACACACACACACACACACACACACACACACACACACACACACACACACACACACAC